>JAOWAZ010015589.1:0-14205 GCA_028565935.1 Goniobranchus fidelis
ATGAGGCAAAGTACAGAGTTATTCAAATGAGGTGAAACACAGAGTCTTTCAAATGAGGCGAAATACAGAATCATTTCTATTGGATGGTTCAAATGAGACACAGAGCCATTCCAGATCAGCATATTCTCAAGGTCTGGTGTCTGGTACAACAGACTCAATTCCCCCTCCCTCCGCGTCCAGATGGCTGACCTTGGGGGCGGAGACCTTGGGACGGAGTGTTTCTCATCGGGCGGGGCTCAGGGGCAGGGCTCCAGGCCGGCTCCCTTGGTGTTCGTTCTCGTGCCGGCCCACCTGGTGCTCGCCCTCGTGCCGGCCCACCTGGTGCTCGCCCTCGTGCCGGCCCACCTGGTGCTCGTTGCTCGGCCCCAGCCTACCTGGTGCTCGTTCTCGGGCCTGCCCATCTGGTGCTCGTTGCTCGGCCCCAGCCCCGAGGCTCGGTGCCAGGCGGGGCGGGCCGGGGGCGCGAGCCCTGCCGGGGTGAAGGCTTGGGAGGCCCCGGCAGCTTCGGGGCAGGGGGCTCAGGGGCATTTCGAGCGGGTCTTTCACTGTAGGCAGGATTCACATGTACTTCTCCGTCCTTTTTCTGTTTTGTTCTAGCACGCCTGTCCTTGAACCAGATCTAGAGAAACAAACAAAAGAGATCAGGAGAGGTAGGTTCCCTTTTAGGTCCCTAATAATGGGGATGATGGTTATTGTGAAGGTGATGATACTTAGGGTGATGTTTATTTTGATTATGGTGATTATGATGGAGTTGGTTATTGTGATGATGATGATAATGGGGCGATGGTAATTGCATGATGATGATAATGCAGTTGATATTTATTGTGATGATAATGATGATGATGATAATGGGGATGATGGCTATTGTGGTGATGAAGATAATGTTGGTTATGGTTAATGTGATGATTATGTTAATGGGAGTGATGGTTACTGTGATGATATTGTGGTGTTGGTTATTGAGATGATGACAGTGACTGTGGTGATATTATTTGGATGATAATGATAATGGTTTTGATGTTTATTTTTATGATGATAATGTGGGTCAAGGTTATTCTGAAGATGATGACAGTAGGGATGATATTTACTTTGATGATGATGATAATGGTGGTTGTGGTTTTCTGATGAGGATGAGAAAGGGGTGTTTGTAACTGTGATGATGATGATATAGGGGATGATGGTAATTCTGAGTAGGAGGATGATAATGGCTGTGATGTTTATTGTGATTATATTGATAATGGAGGTGATGTTTATTGTGATGATGATGATTATGGGATTAATGGTTAGTGTGATGATGGCTAAGATAATGGGGTGATGGTTACTGTGATGATGATAACGATGGGGATGGTTATTCTGATGATGATGATGATGATGATAATGTCGGTGATGGTTATTGGGATGATGTTGATGATGGCGGTGTTGGTTATTGGGATGATGTTGATGAAGGTGTTGATGGCTATTGTGATGATGGTGATGACAATGGGGTGATGTTTGTTTTGATGATATTGATGATGAATGATGATGGTGGTGATGGTTATTGTTATGATAATAATGTGGGTGATGTTTATTGTGAAGAAGATGATAATGCAGGTGATGGTTATTGTAATGTTGATAATGATGGTGATGGTCATTGTGATGATTATGGGGATGATGGTTATTTTGATGATGATAATTATGGTGTTTGTTACTTTGATGATGATAATGTGGGTGATGTTTATGATGATGATGATAATGTGGATGTTGTTTATTGTGAAGATGATGATAATGTGGGTGACGTTTATTATGATGATGATAATGGGTATGATGTTTATTTGATGATCATAATTATAGTGGTGGTTATTTTTATGGTGATAATAATGGGGAGTGATGTTTATTTTGAAGATGATAATGGAGGTGATGGTTATTGTGATGATGATGATGACGGTCCTAGTTTAAACATGTCTTAAACAGGTTTCTGCTTCTGGCAGACATCTGAGTATCAGTTGCTGACTACAGGCTGTTCTAAGTAGACTGCGAGCCCTGGACTTGCTGTGGATGTGAACCAGTCCAGCTGATATGGACACCCCCTGTCTCTGCAACAGTGTCTGCTAACCAGAAGCCCCTGATGGATTCCCCATTGCCTAAATTCCTTTTTGCTTTTGACTAGCATTTCAACCTTCTGGGGTCCCTAACTTCGTCCCAAAGTCAGCAGGAAGCAGTTTGGAAAAGAATTTCGCCGTCCATTCTCCCTGGTTGAAATGCTAAGTCAAAGGGAACTTCCTTGCGAGGGGATGCCAGTACCTATCACTCCCTGATGGGGACACTAGAGACTGGGTCCTCCTACTCCCCCTAGCATACCCCTAGGCCATATGGGCTCACACCTTTTAAAAAAAAAACTTATAAAGACCAGAGGGACCATCCTACCATTCCCCATTCCTACCAGATCGGGGACACTGTCTGGGTCCGGCGTCACCAGACCTCAGCGCCTACCAGTTGTGAAACTGCCATGCAGCACAAGCTCACATTGTCTGAGGTCTCAGGAAAGGGGCTATGCATAGGCAGTACTGGTTTGACCCCCTGCGTCTCTACCACTGTTCTCAACACCACCATTGACTTTCGTATATTGACAGAACTTTGGCCCAGAGTCACGTATCACCAACCTGAATATGTTTATAGGGTACTAGAGAAGTCAACCCGACATCAGAGGGAGCCAATGTCCTTAACCATAGCCCTATTATTCGGGGAAATAACTATGGGAGGTATAGCAGCTGGCATAGGAACTGGTACGGTTGCCTTACAGGAAACTAGTCATTTCAAACTTCTACAGCAAGCCATGCATACCGATATCCAGGCCCTAGAAGAGTCAATAAGCGCACTTGAGAAATCCTTAACATCACTCTCTGAGGTAGTCCTGCAGAACAGACGAGGGTTAGATTTATTATTTTTAATAGTTAGAGACAGCATGGCCAAGCTTAGAGAAAGACTTAACCAGAGACCTCTGAATGAAAGATTCCATTCAGTTACAAGAGAAATGGGGGAATGAAAGACCCCCGCCCTTAGCTTTCTCTTTTAAGTTTTCCCGCATGCAGCTGGCGAATACATCCTCCCCTGCACCCCCTGACCCTTGATCCCCACAGCTGCCGGCACTTCCCCGCCGCCGCGCAAGGCCGGCCCCGGCCCCCGCCGGACCGCTCCGTCCCAAGGTCTCCGCCCCCAAGGTCAGCCACCTGGGCGCGGAGGGAGGAATCAAGTCTGTTGTACCAGACACCAGACCTTGAGAATATGCTGATCTGGAATGGCTCTGTGCCTCATTTGAACCATCAAATAGAATCCCTGCTCCTAGCTTGCGCCTTTTTCCCTATATAAGGACGCCTTTCCCTTGGCTCGGCGCGCTTAGCCACACAGAAGCTAAGTCGCCCCAGGTACCTGCGTCTCCAATAAAGCCTCTTGTTTTTTACATCCAGTTCGTGGCCTCGCTGATTCCTGGGTGTGTGGGTCTCCCTCTACGAAAGTGCCTCTTCGGGGTCTTTCATTTGGGGGCTCGTCCGGGATCGAGACCCGCCCAGGGACCACCGACCCACGTCTGGGAGGTAAGTGTTGTGCGGATCCGCTGTTTTGTCTTGTCTGGTCTGAGTCTGTCTTGTGAATTGCGCTTGCGTTTGTAGTATACAGCTGTGTACATTTGTAGGCGGATCCGAGGAGGGACTGACGGGTCCGAACTCCCGACCGCGGCTCCAGGAGACGTCCTGGTAGCGTTTGAAGCCCTCAGGAAGAGGGATTTGTATTTTGAACTTGGGAAGCCCTCAGGAAGAGGGATTTGTATTTTGAACTTGGGAAGCCCTCAGGGTGAGAGATTTGTACTTTGAACTTAGATCTATGACTGGACATTTTCCCAGTCTCTTTGGAGAAGGCCCTCGGCTTGAGGGATTTGCAATCTTTACTGGGGACGAGGAAGGAGGGCCCCCTTCCTCGACTCTCTCTCAATTCCTTCTGTCGACTCTCTGTCGAAACCGCGCTGCGAAAGTCTGTTCTGTGTTATTCGGTCTTTGTCTTGTAGCTGTCATTTGTGCCCTCCTAAGCCTAGAAACTATGGGGCAAACTGTCACCACTCCTTTGTCCCTAACACTCTCCCACTGGAAAGATGTACAGGAATATGCTCATAACCAATCTGTTAATGTGCGTAAACGCAAATGGATTACTCTTTGTTCTTCAGAATGGCCGACCTTTGACGTAGGCTGGCCGCGAGATGGTACCTTTAACCCCCAGACTATATTCCAGATAAAAGAGAAGATTATGGATCCTGGACCACACGGGCATCCCGATCAAGTGGCTTATATCGTCACTTGGGAGGCTTTGGTTCAGGACCCCCCTCCCTGGGTACGTCCTTTCTTACATCCCAAGGGCCCCTCTCTCCTTCCCCCCTCTAACCGCTCCAACCGACCCATTCCTTCGGCCCCTACACCTCCCACTCCTTTGATTCCTCCCAACCCCCCTTCCCATTCCAACCTTTACCCTACCGTGGTGAAAGACACTAAGGCTAAAGAAAAGAAGACACCTAAGGTACTCCCTCCGGGAGAAGACCAGTTGGTTGATCTATTAACGGAGGAGCCCCCGCCATATCCGCCACTGCCGCCCCCACCAGAGGCAGAAGCGGACTCCGCCGCTGCCTTGGCGGAAGCGGCCCCTGACCCTTCACCAATGGCTTATCGACTAAGAGGTCGCAGGGAGCAGCCCGTTCCAGATTCAACCACTTTGCCCCTCCGAACTGGACTGAACGGCCAACCTCAGTATTGGCCATTCTCAGCATCGGACCTCTATAACTGGAAAAATAATAATCCTTCTTTTTCTGCAGACCCCGTGAGGCTGACATCTCTCATAGAGTCGGTACTCACGACTCACCAACCCACCTGGGATGATTGTCAGCAGCTTTTGCAGGTCCTTTTAACCTCGGAAGAGAAACAGCGCGTGCTACTAGAAGCACGAAAAAATGTCCCAGGAGTAAACGGGCAGCCCACCCAGCTACCCAATGAAATTGATGCGGCTTGCCCTCTTGAAAGACCTGAATGGGATTTTACCACCGAAGCAGGTAGGACCCACCTGCGTCTCTATCGCCAGTTGCTGGTAGCGGGACTCCGGGGGGCAGGACGCAGACCCACTAATTTGGCCCAGGTGAAGCAGATAATACAGGGTGCGGAGGAATCACCTGCCGCTTTTCTAGAGAGATTGAAAGAAGCGTACAGGATGTATACTCCCTATAATCCGGAAGATCCAGGTCAGGCCACCAACGTTTCTATGTCCTTTATTTGGCAATCAGCCCCGGACATAAGAAACAAGCTTCAAAGGCTAGAAAATCTACAGGGATATACACTCCAAGATTTGTTGAAGGAAGCAGAACGTATTTTTAATAAGAGGGAAACACAGACAGAAAGAGAAGAACGTTGGAGGAAGGAAACTCAGGAGAGAGAGGAAAGACTAAGACAGGAAGCTGAGGAAAAAGAGGTTGCGAGAGACCGTAAGCGGAATAAAGAAATGAGCAGGTTATTGGCCACAGTAGTGACAGGCCAGAGACAGAATAGACAGAGGGATGACAGAAGGGGGCCCCACCTGGACAGGGACCAATGTGCTTACTGTAAAGAAAAAGGACATTGGGCAAGAGAATGCCCTAAGAACCCCCGGGCCAAGCTTCCACCGCCAAGGGTTTCTGACCTCCTGAACCTAGAAGATTAGAGGAGTCGGGGCCAGGAGCCCCCCCCTGAGCCCAGGATAACACTGCAAGTCGGGGGGCATCCGGTCACCTTCCTAGTCGATACAGGGGCACAACATTCCGTTCTGAATCGGTCACCCGGACCCCTGAGTCACCGGACTGCATGGGTACAGGGAGCTACAGGCGGAAAGCAGTACCATTGGACTACAAATCGGCAGCTCCAGCTCGCGACCGGTAAGGTTATGCATTCTTTCCTCCATGTGCCAGATTGCCCCTACCCCTTACTAGGACGGGACCTATTGACCAAATTAAAAGCTCAAATACACTTTGAGAGGTCAGAAGTCAAAGTCACAGGGCCAGAGGGAATTCCCCTTACCATCTTGACAATGTCCATAGAAGATGAATATAGACTCCATGAAAAGAGGACTAATTCGAACAATCAGGAAACCCTTGATCACTGGCTTGCGGAATTTCCCCAAGCCTGGGCTGAAACAGGAGGAATGGGCCTTGCCATTAACCAGGCCCCAATTATAGTAACCTTAAAAGCTGCCATCCTTCCTGCATCCGTCAGACAGTATCCAATGCCTAAAGAAGCCCGCGAAGGAATTCGGCCACATATTAAAAGGTTACTTGAACAAGGGATTCTGGTGCCCTGTAAATCTCCTTGGAATACACCCTTGTTGCCCGTTAGGAAGCCGGGAACTAATGACTACAGGCCAGTGCAGGATCTGAGAGAAGTCAATAAAAGGATAGAGGACATACACCCTACTGTCCCCAACCCTTACAATTTGCTGAGTGGATTGCCACCTAACTATACCTGGTACACAGTCTTAGATCTTAAAGACGCTTTCTTCTGCCTCCGCCTGCATCCCACCAGCCAGCCTATATTTGCCTTTGAATGGCAGGACGCGGCCCTTGGAATCTCTGGGCAGCTGACTTGGACTAGGCTACCTCAAGGGTTTAAGAACAGCCCTACCCTTTTTGATGAAGCTTTACATCAGGACCTGGCAGAATTCCGGGTTAGGTACCCCGCTCTAATCCTCTTACAATATGTAGATGACATTCTCCTGGCAGCCAAAACCAAAGGGGAATGCAAGGAAGGCACTCAAGCCCTCCTCCAGACTCTTGGGAGCCTAGGGTACCGGGCATCCGCCAAGAAGGCCCAGATATGTCAGAAACAGGTGACCTATTTAGGATACAAGATAAAGGATGGACGTCGATGGCTAACGGAAGCCCGTATGCGAGCCATCTTAGACATTCCCACCCCACAAAATCCCCGCCAACTGAGAGAATTCTTGGGAACGGCAGGCTTCTGCCGCCTATGGATCCCTGGGTTTGCCGAAATGGCGGCTCCCCTCTACCCCCTCACTCGGCCAGGGGTTGCTTTTAAATGGGAAGAGCCCCAAAAGAAAGCCTTCACCGACATCAAAAAGGCTCTCCTTGAATCACCAGCCCTGGGTCTACCGGACTTAGCTAAGCCATTTGAACTTTTTATAGATGAGAAAGAGGGCTATGCTAAGGGAGTCCTCACCCAAAAACTGGGGCCTTGGAGAAGGCCCACTGCATACCTCTCCAAGAAATTGGATCCTGTGGCATCGGGATGGCCACCCTGCCTTCGAATGATTGCTGCTATAGCCCTGCTGGTAAAAGATTCTCACAAGCTAACCTTGGGGCAGCCTTTGACCATACATGCCCCTCATGCAGTAGAGGCAGTCATCAGACAGCCTCCAGACAGATGGCTTACTAATGCCCGAATGACTCATTACCAGACTATGCTGTTAGACAAAGACCGGGTCCACTTCGGGCCTTTGGTGACTCTGAACCCAGCCACCCTGCTCCCCCTCCCTGGGGAGCCCGAGGCTCATGATTGCTTACAGGTATTGGCCGAGGCCCATGGAGCGAGATCCGACCTGACTGACCAGCCTCTACCTAGCCCGGACCACATCTGGTTCACGGATGGAAGCAGCTTTTTGCATCAAGGAGAACGAAGGGCGGGCGCGGCAGTCACCACAGAGAATCAGGTCGTCTGGGCCCAGGCACTCCCCCCTGGAACTTCCGCACAGAGGGCAGAACTCATAGCACTCACGCAGGCTCTAAAATTGGCAGAAGGTAAGAGGCTCACCGTGTATACAGACAGTCGTTATGCCTTCGCCACTGCCCATATACATGGAGAAATTTACAGACGGAGGGGGCTGCTTACCTCCGAAGGGAAAGACATTAAAAATAAGGAGGAAATCCTCGCTCTCTTAAGGGCTCTTCATCTGCCCGCTGCCTTAAGTATCATACATTGCCCTGGACACCAAAAAGGGGATTCTTTCGAAGCAAGGGGCAATCGAAGGGCAGACTTGGCTGCCCGAGAGGCGGCCCTGACCACAGACACCACTAACCTCCTGGCTCTAGAGCCCACCAACGACCATCCCTCCCCCTCATGGGACTATGAACAAAGAGACATCCAAACCCTAGAGAAATTGGGAGCCACAAAGGAACCAAACGGGGATTGGACTTATGAAGGAAAGACTGTCATCCCCTACCGGGTAACCAAGTACCTAGTGACATTTTTACATAAGATGACACATCTGAGCTCCAAGAAGATGCGGGAGCTCCTCGAACGAGAAGAGGAATTCAATTTCCTTTTGGGGAAGAATGATATTCTAAAACAGGTAACTGAGCAATGTGATGCGTGCGCCCGAGTCAACGCATCCAGACTGAAGCTTCCTCCCGGGAACCGGGTCAGAGGCTACCGGCCCGGAACACATTGGGAGATAGATTTCACTGAGATTAAACCAGGTAAATATGGATACAAGTATCTATTAGTTTTTGTAGACACCTTTTCAGGATGGGTTGAAGCCTTCCCTACTAAACATGAAACAGCCAAGATCGTTACTAAGAAATTGCTTGAAGAAATCTTTCCCCGTTATGGGATGCCTCAGGTACTGGGAACAGACAATGGGCCCGCCTTCGTCTCCCAGGTAAGTCAGTCAGTGGCCACCTTGTTGGGGATTGATTGGAAATTACATTGTGCTTATAGACCCCAAAGTTCAGGACAGGTAGAAAGGATGAATAGAACAATCAAGGAGACTTTAACAAAATTGTCGCTTGCAACTGGCACTAGAGACTGGGTCCTCCTACTCCCCCTAGCACTCTACCGCGCTCGTAATACCCCTGGACCACATGGGCTCACACCCTTTGAGATCCTGTATGGAGTACCTACTCCTATCATTAACTTTCTTGATCAAGATGTCTCAGATTTTGCTAACTCCCCTTCTCTCCAAGCTCATTTACAGGCCCTCCAACTAGTACAACGGGAGGTCTGGAAACCCCTTGCTCAAGCTTATAAAGACCAGAGGGACCATCCCACCATCCCCCATTCCTACCAGATCGGGGACACTGTTTGGGTCCGGCGTCACCAGGCCAAGAACCTTGAACCCCGCTGGAAGGGACCCTACATCGTTTTGCTTACCACTCCCACCGCACTCAAGGTAGACGGCATTGCAGCTTGGATACATGCTTCACATGTAAAGCCAGCCCGACCCACCGATTCAGCCACTGCATCAGAATGGACCGCACACCGCACTCAAAATCCTTTAAAGATAAGACTCTCTCGTACACCCTCCTGTTGATTGGTTGTCTGTTTACCCCCCATGTAGCAACTAACCCCCACAGGGTTTATAATATCACCTGGAAAATAGCCAATCTAGGGACCGGGGAAATAGCCAACCTCAGCACTTATATAGGGACTCTACATGATGGGTTCCCTCCTCTCTATGTCGACCTATGTGACTTAGTAGGGTCTGATTGGGATCCCTCTGACCAGGAACCATTCCCAGGGTACGGATGCCACCACCCTGGGGGAAGGATAGGAACAAGAAGCAAGGATTTTTATGTTTGCCCCGGCCATAAACCAACTCATGGCTGCGGGGGGCCGCAGGAAGGGTACTGTGCAAGATGGGGATGTGAAACCACAGGGGAGGCTTACTGGAAACCCTCTTCCTCTTGGGATTTCATCACTCTCAAACGGAGGGAGATCCCAGGGTACGCAGGGAAAGGACCATGGAGATGTGGGCAAAGAGCCTGCGGACCTTGTTATGATAGTGCCGGAGGGGGAGGTTTTCAAGGCGCCACCCCCGGAGGAAAATGCAACCCTCTCATCCTAAGGTTCACAGATGCTGGAAAAAGAACTACTTGGGATAGTCCTAAGGTCTGGGGACTCAGGCTGCACCGAGCAGGGAAAGATCCGGTGACTTTATTCTCCCTGTACAGACAAATTACTCCCCTAAGCCAACAATCAGTCGGGCCAAACATAGTAATAGCGGACCAGAGATCCCCAACCCATTTTCAAGTCCCTAAACCCCCTACCGTTCCTAAAGCTATCACTCCTACACCAGGTGCTGTCACCTTCTCCCCCACCCCAGATGCCCTAAACATCGAGATAACCAGAGACCCTCCAGGTACCAGAGATAGATTATTACAATTAATCCAAGGAGTTTACCAAGCCTTAAATTTTTCAGACCCCAACAAGACTCAGGAATGCTGGTTATGCCTAGTTTCCCGGCCCCCATATTATGAAGGCGTGGCAATACTGGGCAACTACTCCAACCAGACCTCAGCACCTACCAGTTGCGGAGCTGCTATGCAGCACAAGCTCACAATATCTGAGGTCTCAGGAAAGGGGCTATGCATAGGCAGGATTCCTTCCTCACATCAAGAATTATGTAACCAAGTAGAGCCATTATCTCAGGACAGCCGATACCTTGTTGCCCCTTATGGAACTTATTGGGCTTGCAGTACTGGGTTGACTCCCTGTGTCTCTACCACTGTTCTCAACACCACCATTGACTTTTGTATATTGATAGAACTTTGGCCCAAAGTCACATACCACCAACCTGAATATGTTTACAGCGTACTAGAGAAATCAACCCGATATAAGAGGGAGCCAATATCCTTTACCGTGGCCCTATTATTAGGAGGAATAACAGTGGGGGGCATAGCAGCCGGCATAGGGACCGGAACCGTTGCCCTACAGGGAATTAATCATTTTAAGCTTCTACAACAAGCCATGCACACGGATATCCAGGTCCTAGAAGAGTCAGTCAGTGCACTCGAGAAATCCTTAACATCACTCTCTGAGGTGGTCCTGCAGAACAGACGAGGATTAGATTTATTATTTTTACAGGAAGGGGGGCTATGTGCTGCCCTCAAGGAAGAATGCTGCTTTTATGCAGATCATACAGGAATAGTTAGGGACAGCATGGCCAAACTTAGGGAAAGGCTAAAACAGAGGCAACAGCTATTTGAGTCTCAACAAGGATGGTTCGAAGGATGGTTCACTAAGTCCCCCTGGATCACTACTCTGGTATCTACTCTCATGGGACCTCTGATTATTCTATTATTAATCCTTATACTTGGTCCCTGCATTCTGAACAAGATAACTCAATTCATTAGAGAACGATTATCTGCCATACAAACCTTAGTTTTAACTCAACAATACCACCAGCTAAAGCAGATAGATCCAGAATATCCAGAGACCTCTGAATGAAAGATTCCATTCAGTAACAAGAGAAATGGGGGATGAAAGACCCCCACCCCCGGGCTGTAGCCTTTCTACTCTGGTCGGCAGCTGGCGGGGCGCGCGAATACATCTTTCCCTCCTTAGCACTTCCCTCCTTAGCACTTCCCTCCTTAGCACCTTTTGATCTCTGCAGCTGCTGGCTCTCACTCCCCGCCCCACGCAAGGCCAACCCCCGCCGGATCGCTCGGTCCCAAGGCCAGCCATCTGGACCGGCAGGAGATAAGGCCATTTCGCCTGGCTATTAAACCTTGAGAAAATGCTGATTTGATGCTTTTCGCTTCTGTACTATGCCTGTTTTCCCTTATAAAAGGACCCTCCTTCCGGGGCTCGGGGCTTGGCAAAACAGAAGCTAAGCCCCGGATATCCGTGTTATTAATAAATCCTCTTGTTCTTACATCCAAAGTTCGTGGTTTCGCTGATTCCTGGGTGTGGGTCTTCTTCCACGAAGGAACCTCTCCGGGGGTCTTTCATTTGGGGGCTCGGTCCGGGATCGAGACCCCCGCCCAGGGACCACCGACCCACATTTGGGAGGTAAGTGTTATGTGGATCCACTGTCTTGTCTCGTCTGGTCCTGTCTTTCTGTCTGAAACCATTTCATGAACTGCGCGCCCGCGTTGGTAGTACACAGCTGCGTACATTTGTATTTGACGGGTTCGGACTCCCGACCCTGGCTCCAGGAGACGTCCTGGTAGCGATTGAAGCATTAGTGGGCTCACCTTTGTACTTTTGTTTTTGAGCTGAGATCTATGACTGGACAGCTTCCCAACCTCTTTGGAGAGGGTCCTCGGCTTGAAGGATTTGCAATCCTTACCGGGGACGAAGAAGGCTGGCCCCCTTCTTCAACGCCTTCTAAAATCTTACTATCGACTCTCTGTCGAAACCGCGCAGCGAAAGCCTGTTCTGTTTTGCTTAGTCTTTGTATCATAACCATTATCTGTGTTCTACTAAGTCTAGAAACTATGGGACAAACTATCACCACTCCCTTGTCCCTAACACTCTCACACTGGAGAGATGTGCAGGATTATGCTCATAACCAATCTGTTGATGTGCGTAAACGCAAATGGATTACTCTTTGTTCCTCAGAATGGCCAGCCTTTGACGTTGGCTGGCCGCGAGATGGTACCTTTAACCTCCAAACTATATTTCAGGTGAAAGAGAAGACTATGGATCCTGGACCACAGGGGCATCCCGACCAGGTGGCATACATAGTCACTTGGGAGGCCTTGGTTCAGGACCCCCCCCCTGGATACGTCCTTTCCTACACCCCAAGGGCTCCCCCTCCCTTCCTCCCTCTAACCGCTCCAACCGGCCCATTCCCTCAACCCCTAGCCTTTCCAATCCCCAGCTCCCTCCCCACTCCAGCCTTTACCCTACAGCGGTAAAGGACGCTAAAGCTGAAGAGAAGAAGACGCCTGAGGTGCTTCCCCCGGGAGAAAACCTGTTGGCTGACCTATTGACTGAAGAACCCCCTCCATACCCGGCGCTGCCGCCCCCGCCAGAGGCAGAAGCGGCCCCCGCCGTCTCGGCAGAGACGGCTTCAGCTCCCCCACCTGACCCTTCCCCAATGGCTCACCGACTAAGAGGTCGCAGGGAGCAGCCCGCTCCAGATTCAACCGCTTTGCCCCTCCGAACTGGACCGAATGGCCAACCTCAATATTGGCCATTCTCAGCATCGGACCTCTATAACTGGAAAAATAATAATCCTTCCTTCTCTGCAGACCCTGTGAGGCTGACATCTCTCATAGAGTCGGTACTCACAACTCACCAACCTACCTGGGATGATTGTGAGCAGATTTTGCAGGTTCTTTTAACCTCGGAGGAGAAACAGCGTGTTCTACTAGAGGCACGAAAGAATGTCCCAGGAGCCAACGGGCAGCCCACCCAGCTGCCCAATGAAATCGATGCGGCTTGCCCTCTTGAAAGACCTGAATGGGATTTTACTACTGAAGCAGGTAGGACCCATCTACGTCTCTATCGCCAGTTGCTGGTAGCGGGTCTCCGGGGGGCAAGACGCCGACCCACCAATTTGGCCCAGGTAAAGCAGGTAATACAGGGGGCGGAGGAATCGCCCGCCACTTTTCTAGAGAGACTAAAAGGAGCATATAGAATGTATACTCCCTATGATCCAGAAGATCCAGGGCAGGCCACCAGCGTTTCTATGTCCTTTATTTGGCAGTCAGCCCCGGACATAAGAAACAAGCTCCAAAGGCTAGAAAATTTACAAGGATATACGCTCCAAGACTTGTTAAAGGAAGCAGAACGTATTTTTAATAAGAGAGAGACACAGACAGAAAGAGAAGAACGTTGGAGAAAGGAAGCCCAGGAGAGAGAGGAAAGACTGAGAAAAGAAGCAGAGGAGAAAGAGGCTGCAAGAGACCGTAAGCGGAATAGAGAGATGAGCAGGCTATTGGCCACAGTAGTGACAGGTCAGAGACAGAATAGGCAGAGGGATGGCAGAAGGGGGCCCCACCTGGACAGGGATCAATGCGCTTACTGCAAAGAAAAAGGACATTGGGCAAAAGAATGCCCTAAGAACCCCCGGGCCAAGCCTCCACGGCCAAGAACCTCTGACCTTCTAAACCTAGAAGATTAGAGAAGTCAGGGCCAGGAGCCCCCCCCTGAGCCCAGGATAACACTGCAAGTCGGGGGGCATCCGGTCACCTTCCTAGTAGATACAGGGGCACAACATTCCGTTCTGAATCAGTCACCCGGACCCCTGAGTCACCGGACTGCATGGGTACAGGGGGCTACGGGTGGAAAGCAGTACCGTTGGACCACAGATCGGCAGCTCCAGCTCGCGACCGGTAAGGTCATGCACTCTTTCCTCCATGTGCCCGATTGCCCCTTACTAGGACAGGACCTATTGACCAAACTAAAAGCTCAAATACACTTTGAGAGATCAAAAGTCAAAGTCACAGGGCCAGAAGGAATTCCCCTTATCATCTTGACAATGTCC
>JAOWAZ010016700.1:0-14201 GCA_028565935.1 Goniobranchus fidelis
CTAGTATAATTAGGGCTCTACCCCTAATTCCCCTATACCCATTCATGGGTGCGGGACTAACTTTACTTTTACTTTACTTTTTATTATCTCTATTTTGTGCCATTTTGATTACTGCCAGATATAAAATCTTGGTCTTTTCTATCAATTAAAAACCAGACTTCCGGCATACATCAAATAGTTGCAAAAATGCTACATTTGAGTATGAATGCAAATTGATATGTTGAATATATAAGTTTGGGGTACTCATTAAAAGGCAGGGAAGACAAGATAAAGACAAAGAGCATTTTGGAACAATGTCCTTCTTCAAATATATATAAAATCAGTTAAGCACTCTATCCAAGTGTTTTCATTCAGGGTTGAAAATGCTCAGATTTCCCCTGATTTCAAAGTTTCTCACTATGATGCCTGTCTTTGTAATGTTTAACTATGTGCCTTTTATTTAATCATAAATAGTCCAGCCTAATCACTATCAAAGTCAATTTCTTTTATAACAATAACACCTTCAAAGGCCCTGTTAAAATAATATAGGCCTATTATAGACCTAACGCATATCAGTGTGTTGTCGATTACTACTATTTCCATGATTAGAAGTTTGACTAGACCTTATACTTTTCCGTAAATAGTAGTGGTATTTTCAACTGTAGAATTTTCAGAGAAAAATCACTGAAAAAGTTTGATATAATAGGTCCGCAGATTTCTCAAGATTCCAAGAAGATATTGGTTGCTATTTTTACGACTTTGTTTCATTTTGGGTTGTTTTGTTTTTGCGGAGGGGGGGGGATTGTGTTTTGTTTTTGTTTTTTTGTGTGTTTGTTTTTGGGGTTTGTTTTGTTTTTGGTTGTTTATTTATTGTCTTATGAAGGACCAAAATGTAATATGTTTCCGGTCTTGTCTCCAGAGGTCGAATATTATTTTGTTTAAGGTCTGTCCTGACTCAAGACTAGTTTTGACACAACTTTCGTACTTTTTAAAATAGTTAGGTTTATAGTAATGTGTAGTACTGTTTATAAATAATGGTTCTGCTTGTTATGTCAAAATTTGATTCATTTTCTTTTTTTTCAAAGTGGAGCAAGCAATTTAGAGGAATTACAGAAGAAAATGCATTCCTTGCTTATGATAAGAAGAGAGAAGAGTGAAGTACTCACAGATTTGCCCCCTAAACAAAGGCAAAGGGTTTTATTTGACTTGAAGGAATCTGCCCAGAAAAAGGTTTTCTGCTTGTCATATTTTTGTAATATGTTTGCTATTTAAAGATTAATTAATGCGCTTGATATAGAATGAATCTTGCTCCTCTGCATATGTTCTACTTGGATTAATTACTTTTTTTGCCCCTACATCATTTCATGAAAATGCCTTTTGATGTTTGAAAAAAAGCCCTTTTAATGCTTTCATTATAATGTTGGTTTTTGTGTTTTTTTATGTTTCTTTGTTTTGGTTTGGGTTTTTTGTTGGGGTTTTTTGTTTTATTTTTATGTTTGTTTGTTGTATTGGTTCTGTGATGTTTTTGTTGTTTCATTTTTTTAAGAAATCCTTCATGAATTTGGTCAAAATTCCACTTTCATATCTTCTTTTTTTTCAGCTTGTCCCACTGTCGGCAGGGTTGCAATGTCAAAATATCACAACTTTACTTTCTAGACTATTGTGTCATCCTCCCCAGGCCCAATACTCTGATGTCAACTTAACTCAATCAAACCATCTTGCTGTAGGGCGTCCTCTCTCACTCTTACTACGTGTATCAGTTTCCATATTCAACACCCTCTTACCTACATATTCGTCTTGCTTCTCCTGATGAAACCAAATACCAAAAGTTTATTTTCTCTTGTTTTTGTATCATACATTCTTACTATTCTGTGGACCTTATTATTTAAATCTTTATCTTTTCTTGTCCACCTAAGGGAACATCTTAACATTCTCATTTCAGCCACTTTCAGCTCTTTGTCCTACCTTTTCATCAACTTGAACACCACCATCATCTCCAGCCCATAAGAGATTGCTTGTCTTATTATGGTCTTATATACTTTCCCTTTCAATCTTCCAGGGATTCTTTTACCACACTTACTCCAGTCACCTTCCTCCAGTTAATCCTACCTGCCTGGATTCTCTTCCTTACCTCAATTCCACATCTACCATCTCTTAGTACTGTTGATCCCTGGTATTTAAATTAGTGCGATTCTCGTATGTCTTTCTCTCTGATTTTTAATGCCGTTGCTACCACCCTCTGACCAATGCAGAGATATTTGGTCTTTGATCTGCACAGCCTCAGACCCCTTCTCTGCAAAACAAATCTCCACCCGACTCCATTTTCATATCCTGGTTTTTAAATGATCTGTTCAGAAAAGGGCTGTGTAGATTTGCTCAACTATTTCATATAATATAATGGTTTTTAAATATTCTTTTCAAGAAAATTTGTCATAGATTTGGTCAACTTCACTTTTATATGATTTTTAATTATTTCTTTTCAGGAAATCCATCATAAATTTAGTAAACTCATCTTGTCTATTATAGTTTTTAAATATTGCTTTTCATGCAATTTATCATACATTTGGTAAACTCCTTTTTTATGATGGTTTTTAAATATTTCTTTTTCGGAAGTCCGACATAGATTTGGTTTACTACAATTTTGTGTGATAATATTTTATATATTCCATTACTTGAGATCCATCATAGATTTGAGCAACTGCACTTTCATGTGACAGGTTTTTAAATTTTTTATTTTTTTTCAGGAAATCCTTCATAGGTTTGGTCAACTTCAAGAAAACATAACAAAAGGAAACACTTTCTTCCAATTATTGGTAGACAAAGAATCCATTAATGATAGCAATTTGGATACAGGTCAAAGTCAAGAATACACGCAAGAAGAGAGAGTGGAAAATGATGGAATGGATGTCAATGAATCTGAAGACACATCTGTTTTTCGAGAAATTTCTACTCTTTACAGACTGAGTGGGGAGGCTAAAGTATGTGTTCTTTCCATTATCAGTCAAAATCTGTTTGCTTGTATCAAGGTTAGATAGGTTTAATACAAAAATGCTTCTTATGAGTGTGAATCTAGCTAGTATGACTTTTCTCCTATCTTTTTTTCTTTCCTTGGTGTGAAACATACATTTTGTTCAGTCTTACCTGATACTGAATAACTGCTAACTTATGTTTCCACATATTGGTCAAGCTTTGAAAGGTAACATTTGTGTGTTGCTTTTTGTTGCTGATGTTTTTTGGGGGTGTTGTTTGTGGTGGTTGGGTTTTTTTTATTTGTTATATCTATTCAGAGCTTTCCTTGACATGGTACCTGAAAGGTTTTTAAGCACTATCACTTTTGAATTGACCTACCAAATCATTTCTGTTTCCATTTTTTGGAATTCATATTTGTTCTGTGTACACTTCGAATTTAAGAAAGTATCAAATCTTATTGTATACCCATATAAAGCATGGTAGATCTATAAAACCTGGTAACGCTGAGTAAATAATATGAAGTGGCGATAACCAGGGTAAATTTTTATTTCCGACCGCATCAAATGTAACATGTTGGAAAGGAGTTTACTGATCTAAGTTGATGATAGTAGTAACCAAATTATATGAGAATTGCCTTGATAAAGTCATGAAACTGGGACATTTACTACTACAGTCACCTCCACTCATAAGCACAGTATTTAGGAGGAAACTGAATCATGCTCATCGCAAATGCATGCTTGAGGTCCAAATGCCCAAAATAACGTGACATTTCCATTACATGCATTTTAAGGGTTACTTTCCTTGATTTTACCAAAGATGAGTAGGACTGGTCAAAGGAGAAAGAAATTGGACTTCAAAATCACTTTAAATCTTTCCCATCATGCTAATGCAAAACATATAATAGACGTATCAAGACATTCAGAGCCTGAGTGGTCATTTTACCCCCTGTAAACAAAGGGCTTAAGGTTTATCAAGCACAAATGGAAAGCAATAAGCTTACGTGATATAATTCAAACAGGTAGATCTAGTCACTGCAGACCTGACAAGTCCTGTACTTCTGCGATTGGGAGGATTTGTATCTCATTGGTATTCAACCATAAAGTTGAGACAGGAGACGTGGCATTTTTAGTTTAACCCATCGTCAGACAAAACACAAAAGCATGCAAACAAAAAATTCCCATTGACATGAAAAGCTTTCAACAGGCATTTACTTGAACGTGGGAAAACCTACCATGCTCCTCAAGGAAACTTACGGTTGAGTTGTACAACTTTATATATTTTACCTTTTCCCTTTATTCACTCGACAGTAGCACCCTACCATTTTTACATCTCAATGGTACGTATGTGCAGGTAAATTGGTCAATGCTCTGTGTAGCCCTAAGCTCATCCATGCTTATTTACACTCATATAGGCACCATCACCCATGTC
The DNA here is from genome assembly GCA_028565935.1 of Goniobranchus fidelis. Classification (NCBI taxonomy): domain Eukaryota; kingdom Metazoa; phylum Mollusca; class Gastropoda; order Nudibranchia; family Chromodorididae; genus Goniobranchus; species Goniobranchus fidelis. The sequence goes on from JAOWAZ010016700.1 coordinate 4,378, forward strand.
CACCACAATGATAATGTTTCTTGCGCACCGTCATAAATTTCCAGTGCCAGCATTCTCTTGAAATCCAGATTTATGATTTTATGCACTATAATCAGAGCCACGGCCAGGACTTTGGGTTGGAGCGTGCTTAAGACTAGAGTGGCCATGCTTGAGTGCATGTACTTTTTATAGCACAAAATCAGTAAGAGAAACTTGCATGCTTGGGTTAAAAGCCTTTTTGACAACAGCATGCCTATCTGCGGTGTCAACCGTACGACTACTACAACCAAATTTCTTCCTGTGATGAGTAAGCTATTGGCAGCTAGTGGAAGATAATATGTGTTGGCCTTTCAGAGCCTTTCAGAAAAAGGCCACCCAATTCACACACAAAATTTCTCTCCAATATACAGTTATAATCAAAAAGTGTCAAAAGATATTAATTACAAACAAGGGCTCTTGCCCAAAGAAGCTGTTCAGAAAACTCAAATTCTCTGAAGAAATAGATAAAATTGAAATCCACTTTATTTATTATGCATAAAAATCTTCTGTGTACTATTATTTTATAAAGGCTCTGTAGCTGACGGAGACCAGCATAACAAGATATGATGGCATGACTCTTCATTAACAGCTTTCCTCAAAATATTCTGTGACCCATTTACCTCCCTTTGTAATACATATAGTTTATTCTTTCACTGTCACATCCAGATAGGACCTGTCAGAGAGTACATCGACATGTTGTGTGAGAATGACAGTTTGAAGTTTTTGGTTTTTGCCTATCACCATGCCATGATGGATGGCATTCAGCAAACTCTCCATGATAAAAATATAAAATTTGTCCGAATTGATGGCCATACTAAAGGATTAGAGCGACAGGTTTGTTTTTCGACATCTCATGAGCTAACTACTAAAATAATTAAAGCGAAAGAGAAAGATCATGCAAAGTTTCTAATAATAGATTAGAATATTTTTTATTTCATTTTGGGGGTGTTTGTGTGTGTGTGTGTGTGGGTGTGTGTTTGTGTGGTATATATGCATCCATGTGCTTGTGTTTATGTGCCATTCGGAAAGGACGTTAGGATAATTATCAGGCAGCCTCAACAAAGTCAAAAAGAATAAATGTGGATAATTGGGTCAAAATAAATACCGTAGTTTTTATTTTGTATTTATTTATCTGTATTCTATTTTATAACATTTTTTTTTCGTAGAGCTCGTGAGAACGGGGTCAGGTTGTTTTATTTTTGATCTTATGGCGGAAAAGCCTTTCAGACACATCTCACTAGAATCCTAGTAATTAATGTCTTTTGTTACCATAGCCTGTACTCATCCACATAGGATTCCAATCGGCAAAGCCAGAGTAAAGCGCCCTTTTCTGGAATTGTTACTAAACTAGGATGAGAAGAAACGTCGAGAAACCTCGAAAAAATAATCAACAACTGGATCTTGAAAAATCTTGAAAAGCCTTGAATTTTACCGAGAAATCTTGAAAAACCTTAAAATTACAATTGTTGGGAAATATGAATCAACCAATCTGAAAAAGATACATTTTTGAATGATCTCGGACTGCTAACTCAAATTCAGGAAATTTTGAGTCTGCTGAATCTTTCACCCTTGAATCTTGTAAGCTTGCTTGAATGTATGGACAGGTTATATTGTACTTACATCTGGAACTTTGAAAAAACTTTTTTGGATCTTTAAAATACCTTGAAAAAAACCTTGAATTTTATTATAGTCAGCTATTTCTAACCGTAGTTTGAATGAAGGCGTGGTCATGCTTGACCCCAGCTTTGTGATGTTGTGACGGCCATTTCACAAGGTCTACATTAGGATTTATCAAAATATTGACAGTCAAATAAATGGTTTGATTTCTTGTATTGGCTGCTTCTTGTCTTACAAACCATGTTACTGTTATTTTATTGCATTGAAGGGAAGAGTATGCAGGATTTATGAGGGTTTATATAATGTTATATTTATATCACTAAGCTTGATAGAAATAAAGCTACCTAGAGAGGAAAAATAATGACTAATGTCTCATAATGAACTACTCTGATTCAGGAATGGCTCCTCTAATTCTTTGTGAAAAATATCATTTAGTTTTTATACCATGGTAGTAAGAGTGTTTAGTATCACAGACCGTTTGACATTGAAGGAAATTAATCTCCCTGAACAGCTCAATTTTATTGGAAGATCAAGTAATAATGTTGTCACCATCCTTTAAATTTCTTTTTTTTCCGGGACAGTTCTAGAAATGTGTGTCATGGATCTTCTATTCTTAATAATAGTTTAGTTCATGTTTGAAGATAGAACGAAATCCATGACGCGAGGAAAGGCTTTCAAATATATGTGTATAGCAATATAGGGCGAACACATGTTTGACATGACATTGGTTTCAGTTAACTTTGGTACCAAGCTTCTGTAATGCATTTCAACAACTTTACAGATCTTTCTGGAATTTCTGTTTCAAGGTCTAAGATATCTATCTTTACGACCTATTGTGTTGATTTGGAGAAAAATGTTCGCGGACGTATTTTCAGCAAATGTATTTTTTTCTGCAATATTTTATTCTGGTGTTTTGTTTTACTGAAACTGGAACAGTTCATGGACTGCGAATATTTAAAGAGGTCTCACAGCCCTATTTGAAAATCCATTTCATTGTGAACTGTATTCAAATGCATTGTTAAATCATCACATTTTGTTGTTGTTGTATTTGTATAAAATGGAGTCGAATGTGTTACTGAGATTATTGTTCTATTTTCCTGGTCATACAGATGAGACATATTTATTTATACATATATAAATATATGCATATTTAATAATATAATACATACATATGAGTGATGTGTATCTCAGTTTGTATAAAAAAAAGGTGATGTATTTGACTTTGATTTCAATTTCTGTACATGTCACTTTGCATGCATTGGAGTTGATACCAACAAAAAGAACAAATATTTGTTGGTAAAATATGTTAGATTTTGGTTTCAGCTTTGTGTCTAAGATTGATTTCTAAAAAAATTGATCTTATCTTATCAAAAGCATTGATCTCAGGATTTTGATCTGGGTTTAGAGACCCAAAGAACTCAAGATACATTTAACAAATGGACATCATAATCCAAGGGGGTATATTTAACACATGGACATCATAATCCAAGGGGGTATATTTAACACATGGACATCATAATCCAAGGGGTATATTTAACACATGGACATCATAATCCAAGAGGGCATATACTAACTCTATTGGATTTTAATGTGTATAGGAACTACAAACATTTGTCTCAAGTGAAGCTTTCAATCCACAAGCTTTGCTCTTGATTTGAAGCCTCACTCACCCACAGAGATGTTTACAACACAGCACACACATTGAAAATAAGTTTAGTAATAATCATTTGCTAGAAGTGAAATGTAAAATTGATTTGCATCGTATTGACAAAATAACCATAAGGATAATATTACTGGTATTTGTGTGTATGTATGCATGTTGTGTGTTTAATGTAAATGTATGAAATTTTATCCTTTTGAAGAAACAACCAATATGCTTGAAAAAGCGCATTTAATGATTTGATTTTTTGCAAAGTAAATAAAAAACAGTTGTTTTTAAAGTCTCTTGCCATCTGTGAGCTTTCTTCGTCTAACAGAGGCTAATTCTAAAGCTTTGCTTTTAAAATATTGTTTTACCTATTGATTTAATGATTGATTGAGTCCTGTTTGAGTGAGTTTCACGATAGTCTTCTGTATTATCATTGTGTGATAACCTTCTACAATTAGGTGCTGCTAATAATTTATATAAATATGTTTAATTAGAATAAAACCTGTTATCTGAGGAGCAAGGCAGATTGTCATTTTAATGTTTTTTTTTTAATGGACAATTTTTGGCAAGCACATTCCAAAGAGAATTTCTAAAGCAGAGATGCGAAAATAACCACAACGTTTTTGAAATTATTTGCTCTCAGAATTCAGAATCAGTGGGCCATGTTTAAAATTTGAGTGCTCTTGCCTCTAAGGCCTTCATTTCACATTAAAAAAGAAAACAAAAGTTCTTTGTATGTGATAAATTAATGATAAAAATCATTGAACTTCTCACTTAGGTCACTGAGCAACAGTTTTCATTCATTATGTGAAACTTTGAATTTCTCACAGAATGGCAGTTTTGCAATTTTTCTGATATCTGATGAATGAAACAATACAGAAATAATTTTTTCATGAGATTGCTTTTATTCCATTTATATTGGGGCCAAGGCTTTTTTTCAGAATTTATTTACAAAAACTTGAAACACCGGTGAGAAAAAGGAAAACGGGTAGAAACTCAGAACTTTATTCTACCCACTAAGACACCAAGACTATTCTAAAAATAAAAACGTAAATGCATTGATGGATCTTGCTTAGGAATATTGAAGAAGTAACGACTTTTTATTACATTTTATACAAAAGGTTGGCTTTAAAACAGCATCATACTTAACCATTTCCTTGATTATGAGATTTTTAGCTGATCACTCAGAATATGAGTACAGTTGTAAAACTGGTATATACCATAAAAAGTGTACCATTTTGAAATGTTGTGGCTTTGCAACAGTTTAGTGACATCGAAAATTTATTAATGAATAACAAAAGTTATTCAAGGGCAATTTGTTTGACAAAAAACACTTGCAACTTCAACCCAAAGAAAGTTTCTTATGGAAGTTGTGCAACCATGTCATTTTTAAACTAACTGATTATGTTTGTTAAAGGCGATCATGTTTTAAACGCAAGTCAAAAGATCTTTAAATAAAGAATGAAGACATTAATGAGTGTGAACGTAAACATTGAACAGCAAAAGCAGACAATATAATCAACATTGACCATTGTATATTGTGAATTTCATTTTATGAAATATTCAAAGTGCTTTCCCTTCATCTACAAACATTGATTGATGCACTGTTCAGAGTTCTCAATTTTCTGTGGCACAATTTATGGGTCACGCCTCTCACCACTCTCTTTATCTCGTCCTTCAGTTCAAAAGGCGTTTGTGAAGAGTTTTCGAATACAAGTGGTTATGTATATTATGACCCCCACAAAAAGAAATAAAGAAGGTTCAGATCAGGGCTGTTGGATCACCTGGTGTTGTCTGTCTTTGTGAGAGGAGTATGATTTGAACATTGTCTCTCAGTCTCAGCATTTGAATCATTTGATTTGTAGTGTGGAGAGTCGCTGAAGCATTCGTTCTTACTGTCATCCCCTTTTCTTCTGTAGAGTGGTTAAAGATGTTCAAATGCTTGCTCTATAATGTTTAGCCTAGTCCATGATGACCCTTTTACCGTCCAGGTTCTCAAAGAAAAAGGCTTTATCGGATACAGCCATAATTTAGAAGAGAAACATACCCATATAGTGTAACCTCTTCACGTCTTAATATGTGACCTATTGACTTAGAGGAAAAACCAAGCCATGCTTAGGGAATAAAATGCCCATGAATGGATTACAGGTCACTGGGGGAATTTTTCATCTTTGTCACTCACCAGTCATTTTAACGGCCTTTTGGAATTACACTTTTTTATGGTATACCCTGTACATTAGAATCATGCATAAGTCTGAATTTTCTTTCCTACGTCATACTCCATTCAGGGTCTGTCTGCTCCTGAGAAAAAAATTAATACATCTTTTGTTATTAAGATTTATGTTCTCCTTGTCTGTAGTCCTACTCTTGTAATTAAAGGCTTATATATATACATATATGTAATAACTTAAGTTATTACCGGTAGTGGAAGAAATGGCAGTTAAATAAAGTACATGTACTTTCAATGTCATTTTTTATTTTCTCAAAAGTGTGACTTACACAAAAGGAAAAACACGTACCTCCAATGTCCTTTTTTTATTTTCAAAAAGTGTTGTTTACACAGACTCATCCTGCTCTTCCTTTTTTTTCTTGATTTCTATATATATGTTACTTCAAACACACACATAGCATGACTTCTTTCTTGTTGACATTAACATATTGTGTTATTTTTAAGTCATCCTGTCCACCATCTTCCAAACTAGGTGAGATCCATTTCGTAGATTGAAACAAAGGTGAGCTTCAGGCTACATAAAAGTAGAGGAACATTGTAGGCAGTTTTTTTAATTTCATGCTCCTATCATTCATATATCAGTATTAGTATTTCTGTAGGCCTACTGCTTGTTGAGAAAAACAAATTCTGATTTCAATTTCTGCATGCTGTATCTGGTTTCAGAAGATTTTAAATTATTTATTTCTCATGACTGGTGCTAAGATAAGTCTGATAGTTTTGCACCTGCCGCTCCTCCAGTTGAAATACTTCAGTGATACGTGACAAGACTGCCCTTTGGTACTAGATCTTACCTCTCATGTGATTTTATATGTCATGTATGTTGTTCTGCATTCCTCCACTTATTTGTCTATATCAGATTTTCAATTTTTATGCATTTACTTTATCTGTTATTTGTCATTTTTACTTCATCCATTTTCAGTGATCCTGTTAACTGATAAGTTAACCTTTTTTTCTTTCTGTGGGAGCTTTTTTTTTTTTTTTAATGGCATTTATTGATTTTTAACACTTATTATGTAATATACTTGTGAATATTGATTAATGCATCATGGTAGTTAGAACTCTGTATTTATTACTCAAATTGTTGTCATCCCCATGTGGACATTACATTATCAAATGATAAACCAGAATTCATTATGGTTCTCACTGTAGTAGAAAGAGGATAAAAAAAAGGCATAAAATAAGCATCTGTGCGCACGAGTTTAACATTCTGATGTTCATAACAGTACCTTTTATACATACATGATGATTTGTGTAAGGGGTGAGATATGGGTAAACATACAAATTTGAGGTTGATCCATAATCTTTTTTTTTTTTTTTTTTAGGAAGGAGATAGTATGAAAACAAGCTGCCAATTTCTCTTAAAAGCATCACCAAAACATCAAGAGCAAAAAGCCATTATGAGGCAAACCAGAATCGGATACAAAGTTGCTTCCTTCAAAAACTGCTCATTACTGCATGAAGGCTTTATATGTACCATTGGAATAGCAAAAGGAAGTTTTATTTGGGTATATGTAGCCCATGTAAAGCTACCCCCACCCGATGGTTTAATCGAGGCTTCAGTAGTATCAGGGTACATATGACGTGTGCGGATATTTTGGGCCTATCATCTTTATTACATTGGATGCTCTCAAAATTGAAAGAATATAAATTGGTGCTGCAGTCAAACCCGCCTTAACATTCCCCTCCTCATAAACAGTAGAACATGAAAGAAACGAGCTCGGAAATAGCGAGTAAAATCTAAATCCCCATTTTTCCACTTAAGTCAATAAAATTAGCATGAAAGTAGCGAGTATGAAAAAGGGTTAACTCAGAAAATGCAAGTATTTCCTCCTCCAAACTTGGATACAGAGGGTTAAAAAATCTGAGAAATTGACTAACTTTGCTCCTTTTTTTCTTCTTTTTCATTGAAACAAAAGATCCCTGGGCATCGCAAAGGGCCTCACTTAACTGCGTCACTTGGTGAAAGAGGGGAGTGGAATCTGGAGGGATGGGAGTGGGAAGGCCATTGGAGTTGGAGTGTTGTTTTAACCATGTAGTGTAGGCTGGCCTGGACTCACACATGGGGAAAGTGATACCTGTGGGCCTACTGTGTATCGATGTCGCAAAATTTAGGTCTTGCTTACCATATCCCAGCCATCTCTAGCCTGACACATAGTCTACGGTATCGGAATTGTACTGAGATGAATTTTACCTGATCTCAGCATCACACTTGCACACATCAAACATGAACACTCATCATGTGCACAAACACATACAAATACACTGGTCTAGTCGCTAAACTTTCTCTACCGGTATCTCTTTTCCTTCCTTTTGACAAATTGTCTTCGTCCACTGCACATCGTCAATATTCTAACCTGGCCTATTCATTTTCTTTTGCAATTATGGCCAATAATATTCAAACTTTTTCTTCAAGCTACTGAGTAACCTTTCATGACTATTTTAGGGTGCTTGGGAATAGCGAGAACTCGGAAATAGCAACTACGGATGGACCTGTTGAACTCGTTATTTCCGAGTTCTACTGTAACAGTCACCAGTATTAATGTTCTATTTTCTGTGATGCCCTTGCGTTTTTTATATGGTAATGCTTAGAGAAGTACAGTTGTACTTCCTTAATCTGAGTGCTTAGAGAGGTACAGTTATGCTTCCCTAAAGCAAGTGCTTAGAGAGGTGCAGTTGTATTTCCCTAATAATAGTATTAGTGAGGCACCTAAGCTTCCAAAAATAGAATCAGGCATGAGAGCGTCTTGAACTCGCCACCATGCACACACTGATAATTCAACCAGGCATAGACGAAGTCGCTTCCGTATCTATTCATTTTTTGGTCACAGTAGGCCTAAGGCATTTGCCCTTGCAACGGACATGCTTCCTGTCCCTTTTTACTAGAATTTCAGAGAATTTCTCTTTTCATCTCTTATTATCATCTTCAAATTGATCAAAAGTGGCAAATTGTCTACCAATGTAAAGTTCATCATTTGAATCAACCGCATTCAGCGCCATCATGAAATGAATGTGTGCATGGTGCAATGTGTGTGACAACATATGACTGGCTCCTTGGAATCGTAGCCTAGGGTCAGCTGACAAATACCCATTAAAAATAGCACTCGCATTTGTGATGACGTGGTACACAACTATACTTCTCTAAGCATTACCTTTTTATATACTTTCATCCTGTCTAATGTGATCACTGTGATGGAGCCTGCTGCAGAAGTTCACCCCATACAGGTTCCAGATTCCTCAGCAGATAAAATGTATAATAGGCTCTCTGTGAAATCCTCCCTTGCATGTCATAGTAAGCAACAAAGGATTGAGTGAGACAAGCTTTTCACATATATTGTCCTTATGTTAGGCTATCTATTGTGTACTCAGAGGGGAGAGTTTTGTTGGGAGAGGGAGGAACGCAGTATCGAATTTTTGCCATCCCTTATTTATGTTCATTTGATGACTTAAAAATACAATGAGGTCCCTTGCTATTTGTATGGTCAAGGTAGATTACTTTTGTTCTCAGAGGGCTGTAGAAAGTCCTTCGGGCTGATCTCAGTCCACATTTCAGGCTTGATGACCATTTTTAATTATGTCAATTTGTTTTTTGTTTTTTTTAATGACTTTTTAAAAATCTTTCAGTAAATCATCTCTCCATTCAGTTACCTTATAATTGATAACATTATCGTGTTATGCTTATTGTTGATTTTATTTGCCTGTTTCCATTTTAGCAACTTCTTTACCTCATCTGCTTACTTTTTCCATGACCACTGAGATGACAGTAAAATGAAAAAGAGCCGTAAAACACCAGGTTTCCAGTTTTCACTCTACTCTTTGATCCCAAGCAACTATTACGACAGGTTTGACTAAACCATGCAATTCAGTTGGTGTTTTAACCTTTGCAAATTTTCATTAAATATTGTATGTTATGTTCACGTTTTAAAAAATGTCCCTAAAAATGATACAGTATAGATGCTGCGCAAGTGCACGCACCTCGGGAGGAAGTCAAAGCGCGCACTTGTGCGAACTGTGCACTTGCGTGAAGCACTGGTTAATATGCCATTGTGGTGGAGATCTAGATCTATGTTGTGTAAGTAGAGTTAGGCCTACAGTTGGTGATGCCAGTGCGGATAGTTAAATGAGACTAAGATGGCCAGGCCCCATCTATTATCAACAGCAACGATGACGGCACATTGAACAAAAGAGTTTAGATTTAGGAAAAAAGTAGGCCCTTTGTTTTGTATTACGACACAATGAAAAGAGCTATTTCAAAAAGAAAATTTTATTGAAAATCAATGATTAAGATGTCAAAAATCTTTAAAAAAATTATTT
>JAOWAZ010017811.1:0-14172 GCA_028565935.1 Goniobranchus fidelis
CACACAAAGTGTAATTTACATTTGGTCAACATCCACCCCACATCCCACCCTTACGCTTTTCTGACAAGAGCCAAAGACACTCCCCCAACAAGGTGTAAGATTATATTTGAACGGCCCCTAATTAACTAAGTAAAACACACGCCCCTGCAAACACCCACAGACACACAATGCATGCATCCAGCAGTCAGTGTCTTGACTCTTTACAGGACGTACTAAGGCAAAGTGTATAGTGAGTGATGCTCACAACAAGACGATACTGTACTACAATTTATTGGTTCCTCCTCCACATCGGGCTTCAGGGCTTGGGCCATTGCCCGCCCTGGCCTGTTTTTCCCCAATGGTCTCAACCTTGAAGAGATGCGTGATAGATGCCTTGAATATCACTAAAGCCCCTATAATACTCGGGCTCTGGGGAAAGAGCCCGACCTACAATGAATCTGGGATCGTTGCGTATTTTCTAAAACAACGATGACTGTGTCATACTGTTTATTAATGTTTATAACTCTGCTTATAGTTGACTATTTGAATGCTGAAGGAGGGCTGATTTTAATTCATTTTGATTGGGACGGATATCTTTTGGGAATAATTGGTTGAGAGCGATTTTCTTAATTTTGCGTTTAATTTTAGTTTCAGATTATATTTGAACGGCCCCCAATTTACTATTGCACACCTGTGCTGCAAACACACACAGACACACAATGCATGCATGCATCCAGCAGTCAGTGTCTTGACTCTTTATAGGGCGCACAAGGGCCTAGTTTATAGTGAGTGATGCTCACAATGAGACGATACTGTTTCATACTGTTTATTTATAACTCTGCATATAGTTGACTATTTGAAGCTCAAGGAGGGCTGGTTTTAATTCATTTTGATTAGGATGGATTTCTTTTGGGAATAAATGGTTTGAGAGTGATTTTCTAAATTTTGCGACTCAGGCTCAGCCGGACAAGCCCGACCCCTGCAGTCGCCACTGATATTAGTACAGATTTGTGTATGATTTGAAATTGGATTCATTAATTTCCTTTCTTCAATTCAAGAGAAGGGGATTATTGTACAGAAAGAATTTGGTCCTAATCACGAACCATGTCATCATGTTATGTACAAGACACGATTTTCCAAACCCCCAATACTATACATGTAATAGGTCCTAATTGGGGTCATATACTATGGAGATCATTCTGTATTGAAAGGATTTAATCAATAATCAATCTAATAAGAAATGTGTCCATGTTATGACCTAAATGTGGAATTAACAATAGATCTACAAGTTTCGTACATAACCATGATGACATATTTTAGCAGAAAAAAACAAATCATTGTGCAACTTAAATGATAATCTTACTTTCTAAAAGCACATTTTAAATCATTTGTTTTAGATTCAGGTTTTCCAAAGCCTAACTCATGAAATCTTTGGTATGGAAATTACTGTTTAGTGATTTTCATGTATTGTCTTCATCGTTACACACGAGTCCAATTTTGACTTCAAACTACTTTTACAGAACATGTTAATTTTTAAGTTGGTCTTCATTTATTCCATAAGACAGACTGTGATTAGAGGGCTTTAACTTACCACAGTCTACTAATAAATTCCCATTGTTTTGTGATTTATTTAAATGTTTTTTAGATTGTCATCACTTGTACCTAACCATGATATAAATTTATCGAATACATGTACTTAATTTTTTGCATCAATAATTCCCTGATCTATTTTGATAAGTATGTGCATTAACTATGCTTCCTGCAAATCAGAATGAATTTCATTACAGCATATTTAGACTGATGTATTTTGATGATTTATGTCATCACTGTTATGTACAAGATAAGATAGGCCGATAATAATAATATGATATCTCGTCAAGCAAGCACCTTGCAGAAATTTCACTACATCTAAAGTTGTAGGTCACTATAGTGCTCATGTGAGCCAAAGATAGGTTGATTTGGTTACCCTTGAATTTTGTACTAATTTAACCCTCAAACCTGTCCCACGTTATGGCAATGGCTCATAAAACAATGTAAAATTACAAATATATACACAGTCACTGCTTTATTCTAAATTTTGAACCATTGTACATATATGTACAGAATCCCCCCTGTGTTCTTTATTAATTGAAAACCAGTGTACAAATATGGTGGCAATAAAAAAGGTATGATACCCCAAAACTTAGAATTTTAGATACAGGGAGAGCAGCTTTGATATTTTAACCAAAAATCATTTCATGTCATTGATATTTTATGACAACTGATTCACACTTCCTTTATGATAGATTACATCTAAAATCAATATTTTATTTGCATCCATTTTAACAACTATCTGGTTTATGCTTCACAGATTTATGCTTCCTGCTGAGATCTGATTTAGGAACCTTCCATTCATATCCAGAAAAGAGAGAGGCTAAGCAAGTAATCATTTTTCACCTGTTTTTCACCCTATGCCCAGAGATCTATTGAACAAACCACAAAAATATCTGATTCCAACAAAATCAGAAAAAGTTCACTGATATGTGACTCATCCTGTGAGCGGGATGTTAAAAGGTCAAATTGTAAATCAGCATCATAACAACAGATATTGCTTTCTTCAGTCCCTTCCAGCACGCTCAGACTATGAAAAAGGTCTTGAACAGAGAAAGTGTCTCATATTTGACCAATTTTAACCAAAATTAAAATACTCCTGTCTAAAGCTTACAGAATACTGACAAGTATTGGTGTAAAGAGGATGAAGTAGAAGTTGTGTGTTTAATCTCGTCTTGATTTATTTGTATATATCACAGGTTTTGATATTTTTGTTTCTGGAATTGATATTGATGACATACCATTGAACAATTTAATGCTGAAAATGGATAATTCTGAAGTAAATCAGACAAATGTTGGACAAAATTCTGATTTCACCAAGGTATGCAATACATATGAGAATGTGATAAGTATGGGATCGCATGATATAAAACCGTGTGTTACAAATCCATCTAGTGGACAAAATTCTGAATTACCTGACATTTTTCAAGGACTTTTTAATGACAAAAGTATGGAACAACATGATGTAAAACCATGTGTGACAAATCTATCTAGTGGACAAAATTCTGAATTACCTCAAAATTGTCAAACAGTTTTGAATGCAATAAGAATAGAACACCATGATGTAAAACCGTGTGTTAAAAACCTATCTAGTGGAAAAAAATTCGATTTACCTGAATGTAGTGAAACAGGGACAGTTTCAAAAAATAGAAGTATTCAACAAGATGATGTTAAACCATGCGTGACAGATCTGTATGTTTCACCAAGAAGCATTGCTGGGCATGCTGAATCACAATTAATAAAGATGAATGAAAATTGTCACTCTTTGATACAGGTTGCAGCTAGTAACCTGAAAACTTGTTTCAAAGACACAGATTTTGTGTCAACATATGAATCAACACCAGGACAACACATAAGTTCTTCAGACGTACGTTCAAATGCAATGGAGAAAAATATTTCTATAAGTGCTTCCAAAATTTCCAGTACTAACCAGAACTTCACAGTCTGTAAGGAATATGAAGGATGCAGTGATATAACGATGAATAAATCTAGTAACATAAGGTCTTTCTCAGCCATTGATCATATAGTATCACAGAATGAAGATTTGGAAAATGATATTGCAGAAACACCATTGAACTGTTTGATGCAGGTGAACAAATCTTTTGACACCAGTCAGAATGATTATGATGGAGATGAAAGAGTCAAATGTTTTGAACCAAATAATCAGCTAATGCAACCAGTCGTGAAACTTTGCAGATTGGAGAAATCATTTGCATCATGTACCAAAGATCATATGAAATATGCATCTGAATGTTTTCTAGGAACATCAGTACAGCTTGAAAAAACTAAAACAGTATTTAAATGTAATAAGTATGGACAACATTTTTTGGGACAGATTGATCTGCATGGACATATGCAAAGTCACATGGGAAAATCAGAACCCAAATGTGGGGAGAATGGGATAAAGATAACCCAGACCAAAGAAAAATGTGCACTACGTGAACATACGAAAATACATGCTGGTGAAAGAACCTTCACATGTAATGTTTGTGGAAAATGTTTTGGTCGAAAAGTTTGTCTTCATATACATATGAGAACACATACTGGAGATAAACCCTTCAAGTGTAATGAGTGTGGAAAATGTTTTGCTGAAAAAGGTAATCTGCATGTTCATATGAGAACACATACTGGAGATAAACCCTTCAAGTGTAATGACTGTGGAAAATGTTTTGGTCATAATAGTAATCTGCATGTACATATGAGAACACATACTGGAGATAAACCCTTTAAGTGTAATGAGTGTGGAAAATGTTTTGGTCATAATAGTAATCTGCATGTACATATGAGAACACATACTGGAGATAAACCTTTGAAAAGTAATGAGCGTGGAAAATGTTTTGCTGAAAAAGGTAGTCTGCATGTTCATATGTGAACACATACTGGACACAAGCCCTTCAAGTGCATTGAGTGTGGAAAATGTTTTAGTCAACGAAGTACACTGCATTCACATATGAGAACGCATACTGGAGATAAACCCTTCAAGTGTAATTAGTGTGGAAAATGTTTTGCTGAAAAAGGTAGTCTGCGTGTTCATGTGAGAACACATACTGGAGACAAACCCTTCAAGTGTAATGAGTGTGGAAAATGTTTTGTTCAGAAAGCTAATCTGCATTGTCATATGAGAACACATATGGGGAAAAACCCTTCAAGTGTGATGAGTGTGGAAAACTTTTTGTTCAGAAAGGTGGTCTGCATGTACATGAGAATACACACTTGGGAAAAACCCTTCAAGTGTGATGAGTGTGGAAAATGTTTTGTTCATAAAAGTGGTCTGCTTGTACATGTGAGAACACAAACATAATGGAGATAAACCTTTCAAGTGTAATGAGTGTGGAAAATGTTTTCGTCAGAAAAGTAATCTGCATATACATATCAGAAGACAAACTGGAGATAATCCCTTCAAGTGTAATGAGTGTGGAAAATGTTTTATTGAGAAAGCTGGTCTGCATGTACATATATGAGAACACATGCTGGAGATAAACCCTTCAAGTGTAATGAGTGTGGAAAATGTATTGTTCATAAACGTGGTGTGCTTGTACATGTGAGAACACAAACATACTGGAGATAAACCCTTCAAGTTTAATGACTGTGGAAAATGTTTTCGTCAGAAAAGTAATCTGCATATCAGAAGACATACTTGAGATAATCCCTTCAAGTGTAATGAGTGTGGAAAATGTTATATTGAGAAAGCTGGTCTGCATGTAACATATGTGAACACATTCTGGAGATAATCCCTGCAAGTGTAATGAGTGTGGAATATGTTTTGGTCAGAAAGCTGGTCTGCATGTAACATATGAGAACACATGCTGGAGATAAACCCTGCAAGTGTAATGAGTGTGGAAAATGTTTTGTTCAGAAAGCTGGTCTGCATGTAACATATGAGAACACATGCTGGAGATAACTTACCCTGCAAGTGTAATGAGTGTGGAAAATGTTTTCGTCAGAAAGCTGGTCTGCATGTAACATATGAGAACACATGCTGGAGATAAACCCTTCATGTGTATTGAGTGTGGAAAATGTTTTGGTCAAAGAAGTAGTCTGCCTGAACATGCTGGAAGACGTTCTGGAAATAAACCCTTCAAATGTAATGAGTCTGGAAAATGTTTCATTTTTTATAATCGTCTGTATAGGCATATGAAAATACACATTTGAATGGAACAACCCTTCAAATGTCATGAGTGAGGAACATGTTTTGGTCACAGAAGTAATCTACATTGTCATGTGAGAACACATACTTCGGAAAAACCCTTCAAGTGTAATGAGTGTGGAAAATGTTTTGTTCAGACAAGTGATCTGCTTGTACATATATATGAGAACACATACTGGAGATAAACCCTTCAAGTGTAATGTGTGTGAAAAATGTTTTGTTTAGACAAGTGGTCTGTATCTACATATGAGAACACATATTGGAGATAAATCCTTCAAGTGTAATGAGTCTGGAAAATGATTTCATCACATGTACATATCAAAACACATGCTGGATGGAGAGAAATCTTCCCATGTAATGAATGTGGAAAACGTTTTCGTCACAGACATTTTCTGCGTTGTCATATGAGAACACATACTGGGGTAAAACCCTTTAAGTGTATTGGGTGTGGAAAATTGTTTGTTCAAAGAGATCAGATGCATGTACAAATGGGGACACATACTGGAGATAAACCCTTCAAGTTCAAGAGTAATGAGTATGGAAAATGTTTTGGCCAAAATGGCACTCTGCATGAAGATCGAGAACACATACTGGAGATAATCCCTTCAAGTGTAATGAAGGAGGACATTTCTACTTAAAATTTATTCACCAAAGGAGTATGAATCTTCTCTTGAATAGCAAATTTTTATGCTGCAGCTTATTCTATGGTTCTAAATACAATTTTGTCTTTTTGTTGCCCCTTTCTATATTTTCTTTCAATTCTGAAATGTGTAAAACCATTTATTCTTCTCACTGCCCATTCACCTTTTGCTGATTTAGAATCTGCATCCCTTCTCTTTACAATGGCAAGAAGTTGCTGACAAGCTTGACTTGCACTAAGAAAACGTGGTGGCTCATATATAGGTCGTCCTCTGTGGTGAAAAAATGGAAAGTTGTTATTCATTTTATTTTCTCAACTCAAAGAAAACTTTCTGGAGGAAAAAAAGCTTTGATGAAACTAATCTAAAAACACCCATAACAACTAAAGAGGCAAAGACTGTGGAAACTTGACATAGATTAAATCATGTAGGGGACCTACAAGTATACAAAATGTCAAAATAATGAAGCCATTGTAAATGACAAAACATTTTAACAACAGTTGCATTGCAAAACTATAAACTAATGTCACAAAATTCTTGATAAATAAGATATCTGGACAATGAAAGTAATGTGATTTAATAAAAAAAAAGAGCACATATTTATTTGTTTAAATTATGAACATTTCAACAAAGGAAAGTTAAACAGCAATGAATGATAAATGAGTTTTCTCAGACATCCAAAAAGTGCATTCAAACTGATGTCCATTCTGCTATAAATTTTGCTATTAACATAAAAATTGTTTGGGATGGGGCTGAGTAAAAAAAAGTGATTAAAGTGAAAATCAACTTATCAAGTCTCAACTGTACTTTTATAGAGTAAACAATTTGATTCAACTCACTTCATGAGGTTCTCTATGGTTTGCTCTTTCATTTTAATATCTGAAAGAAAATATATTCAAATATAAATATAATCCAAGTTCAGAGGCTCATGATATGTATGAAGCATGACAATGTTACATCTCTGACCCTCCCACACATGCAGGTACATTTTCACCAACCACTGAAACAAAAGTAAGTTCACAACATCACAATATGAATGACACACAGAAATGAGGTCGAAATGGGTGTAAATGATACTTATACATATCTTACTACTAATAAAGCTAAGGCCAAACGTGCATAATTTTATTCTCAGACAAGACGAAATGAAAACATCTATATGAAACTTTGCCAGTATCCTCAACATGGCTCACGAGTTTATGCTTTGGCATCTTTACTTGTATCAATATGTAAGAAAAAACATTTTTTTTTTAGGCCTATTAACGTTAAATTAAATCCTTTAGGGTCCACTGACATCATTCCCTGCTGAGATAGTATTATACATATAGTTTTGAACAAAAGACATGATTCGCATCCCTAGGACCAAAATGTACCATGAGGTTAAAAAAACGTCTAGGTCTACTTGCTGTCACTACTTGCATGTCATAGGCTGAGGAAGCCTGATAGACTTACACCTCAAAGAAAGAAAAGATTTTCTCTCACTTACATTATATAAGAACCCTAGTGTGGTAGATCAGAATGCAGGTTTGAGTATGAGATTGTTATTGTTTCGTTGTGCCTGTCCTCGGCAACTCTGTAGATATGATCTGATGTTAATGAAATCGAAAAAGACCTAGATCTAGATTCTACACTCAGAGCCCAAGAACAATTTAAATGGAGATCTATATATCTAGATTTCTATATCTAGATCTCTCCATCCTACTTCCATTTGGAGAATGGAGTTTCCAGCTAGTATATAACAAATACAAAGAGACAGAGGCTGAGCAAGTCATCCTTTTTAATTCATATTCTATTAATTCTTATTTATGTTTCATTTACCATTCTAGCAGTCTGTATTTGATTTTTCTTTTTGAGTTTTTCTTGTTGCTTTTTTGTTGTTGTTTTTTTGTTTATGTGTTGTTGTTTTTTTGTTTCTGAAGGGCACTGGTCAGAAAATGTAGGCCAACCAATATGTTTTTGCCTTGCCTTTCCCTGGGTGACCACAAACATATTTCTATACATTGATCAAAGATTAATGTTCAATTGTAGCATTTTTGTATATTTATTTTATTCATTCCTATATAAGAAAGCTGTTAAGATAAAAATTTAAGATGAAACAACACAGCAAGTCTGCAAAATTGACACTGATATACATTAAGTTTTAGTATAAAAGGACATTGAATAGAAAAACAAACCTAGTAAACAGAGTGTATGCATTCCTCTTTCCTTATTTGTCAAAATTTTGTCATAAAAGCTCTCTGGTTCCCAGTTGTCTTCCCAAAACACAATTGAAACAGTTTCACCAAAGTTATAGAGCTGTAAGAATGAAAAAAGTACAAATACAGTGAAGCATGTTTAGATCTAAACTGAACATGGATGTACTGAAAAAAACAACAACAACCCTCTAAACTGATAAAGCTTTCAGCATTATTTGATCTCCTTCTTCATTATTATAAACAAACAAGCCACAAAAAACAAAAGCTAAACCCACATAACTACTGTTAACTGTAGAAAACCTGGCCTCTCTCAATACCCCATAGTTTGTGAAACCGTTGTGTAACTAATATTCGCCCACCATTAAGTTTCCCTTCAAAGGCTAACACAGACACACACCTAACAAACATACGCAGTCTCCATTGCTCACATTGTCTCAATTGTATTATGGTCTCGACCAAAGGCAAACACATTTCAACAGGTACACACTCATCCACCAAAAAAACACAAACACCCCTTGTTTATTTTAAGCTACAATACTTACTTAAACCAAAATATCATCAAACAAAAATAAAACCACAAGTCCCTAGAATCTAGGGTTAAATGAGATTCAATTTCACTCAAGAACGGCATGCGTTAAAAAGAAAGGGGAGAAAGATACGTTAAAAAAAAAAGGAAAGATACACTTATCAAAGAAATCAAATTTTTAAAGTTTGTTAGATTAATGTTTGTTGTGTTGCAAAGATGTACAGTACAATCTTATAATACTGCCAACTTCATTACAACTTCATTAATTTTGACAATATAATAAGAGTGGTGAGGTAAAGAAAATTAAATTGACAGATATTGACAGGGGATGTTACCCCTGAGACATTTCACTTTCAATAAATGATATCCATTGTGGCATTCAATACCTCAAATACAAGGTGTATGGATGTAATCATGTGAGGGGTGTCGTTTTGTTTTTGTCATTGTTTCCTGTTTTCTTTATGGCAGCAGCCACAGATACAGGAGATCGCTGTTCCTCAAAAGTCATCAATTACAGCCTTATCCCATCAGTACATTATCAAAGCGGGCCTACATGTAACAATTAATTTGATCTTACTGTGCCTTTAAGTTTGAAACAGGTTTACATGTACTAGGTCTAGGCTATGTTGTGTACAATACGATGTCCAATACATCCATTTGTCAACATCCCCACTTTACCACTGTGGCTTAGATTTATTCCAATGCCAATTCTTACTAGCCTAAACAACAAATCAAGAACCATTAACAAGAATTACTGCATACCATGTAGATTTTAATGGAAAAGCAGGAGGTGAGAGAGGGAAGCAATGATAAAGCAATAAATATATTTCATCCTCCCTTCAAAACAATGCTGACAGGACAATGCATTCCCCTAACCAGTACCAACTGCCACCAATCAACACCAAGGATTGTATCCCATTGTCAACTCTTAAGTGTTGTGTTGTGTTTAAATACTTGTTGCCTCAGTAGGTCTATAAATACTCTGCCAATGCTGCTACATCTATTCATCAACATTCCCACTCTACCATTATGTGGTTAGGCTTATGTTTATTCCGATGTCAATTCTAACTACAGTAGAACATGAAAGTAACACACTCAGAAATAGCAAGAGCTTGGAAATAGCGAGTAAATTTGAATCCCCATTTTTCACCCTTATTTGCGTAAATAAATTAGAGTAAAAGTAGCTTGTATAAGGGTGGGAGCAGGAAGGTTATTGGAGTTTGAGTGTTGTTTAGAAGGTTAGCCATGACTTCCACACTGGAAAAGTGGGATACTTAACATGTACATACAGGCCTACACATTGTTTCGATGCCACAGAATCTAGATATTGCTACCATAGACCAGCCTGCCCTAGCCTAACGCAAAGTCTACGGCATCAGAAACGTACTGAGATGAATTTTATGTCATCCCAGCATCGCACTTGCAAATACCAAACACGAAAATGCACACGCACACAGTCTTTCTCTCTTTTCCTTCAATTTGAATAATTGTCTTTGTCCTGTGAACATTGTCTATATTCTAACCAAGCCTATTCATTAATTTGTTTCTTTTGCAATTATGGCCAATAATATTGAAACGTTGTTTTCAAGCTATTGACTAGCCTTGAACTCATCATTTCCAAGTTCTATAGTAGTCTAATCAACAAATCAAGCACCATCATCAAGATTTGTTGCATGTCTGGTAAATTTTTTATTGAAGGGCCTACTGGAAAAGGAGCTGAGAGAGAGAAACATTGATGAAGCTATTTTATATTTTTATGTATATTTCTTCTTCCCTACATGACAATGCTGACAGGAGAGTGCATTCAAAGCACCGGTACCAAATGACACAATCCACATCAAGAAATGTATCCAAGTTCCATTCACTAGCATACCAGCTTTGTATGCTAATGACAGATCCTGCAATCTCTGTGCAAGATTGGCACATGAGTTCATCATCAAGTAGGCTATTATTCTAGGCCTATCTCACTGCTTCTAGACCTATCAGGC
Source organism: Goniobranchus fidelis (assembly GCA_028565935.1). Classification (NCBI taxonomy): domain Eukaryota; kingdom Metazoa; phylum Mollusca; class Gastropoda; order Nudibranchia; family Chromodorididae; genus Goniobranchus; species Goniobranchus fidelis. The sequence goes on from JAOWAZ010017811.1 coordinate 11,064, forward strand.
TGAAATATACATTGAATGCAGTATATTCCTGAACTGTATTATACAAAGACGTGTCTGAATCAGCTCATCGTGATTAAAGATATGGTAATAAGCATCACGGCCACTGGCATAGTAGATCTGCCTCATAGATCTATAAAACTCTAAGGACCAGTTCAACCTTGCAGATGGTGGTTAGTGTGATGTAAAACGCTTTCACTTTACTTTTGTATTACAGACCTTCTGTCCTTCATAAAAGCTGGCTCTAAGCAATGACAGTATAATGGAGGGTAAGTGATAATGAATTTTATATATTTCCTCACTGACTTTACTTTTGACAAGTCTAGAAAGACCTAGCTACTCATTTACACTGCTGGGTGAAAAGGGAGCCTTGAAAAAATAATAAATAATAATAAATAATATTTATATAGCGCAAAACCCCGTTCATCACAAGCACTATGCGCTTAACAATGCAAGTCACAATACATTGTAGATCAATATAAAAATTCAAAGCCCTAAGACATGTCATCTATATCAAAATAAAGCAGAATGATCCCAATCATTTACAATATGTACAATATATACAGAAAAAGATAATAAGCAAGAATAAAAATATACCGTAAGCATACATGGACAATAATCAAACAATTATCAAACAGATCATGTTCTTGGGGAAGTATCTCTAATTTTTGGACTGAGGGTTCGTTCTTCTTAGTTTTCATAATGAAAGTTGAAATATCCCACAATGTATACTTTGTTTTCTTCGATGACAGTCACGATATTCGCCAAAATTTGGGTAGAAATGTGGAAGAGAAGAATTTGTTTGTCTTTGAGTATTGTGGTCGATAGACACATACACGGAAGAACAAATCATAATGTGACCTGACCTTAACAGAGCTCAATTGAAACGACGTGAAGTGAAGAGGGATGTCCAAGGTGGTAATTTGAATAGATTTCTTATGCACGATGGCTGTGCCACCTTCGGATCCTGACTGTTGTGGTACTGAAAATGAGTGGTAGGCCTACTTGGCTTATTAGCTTAAAATTAGACTTGGCTTCAACATTTATATAAATCTGGCAAAGAACTAAAAACTCGCCCCAAATCCGAGGAAAAGTTTTAGTTTTAGTTTCAATGTGATGGGGATTGAAGTGTTTTAAGTATTTGGCCCTATGATCGTCGTATTTGGCCCCTTTTCAGCTTTGAATTTGCCCCTTTTCAGCTTTGAATTGGCCCCTTCATGTTTGAAGCATTTGGCAACCCTGGTCATGTAATAACATATACCGGTACACACAATATAATTTGTATGCCCATGTGAAGCAAATTCGATCCGGTCCATAGCAAAGTCTTCACAATATGACAGCGTTTTTGAAAGCATGCATCTAGAAACAGGAAAGGAACACAATACCAAGGAGAAAGCAGAATGGAGCTTTGATTACATTTTCTAATGGGCAGTGCATATTGTGATTGTGATACGATTTCAATGTGTTTGAATAGAACCAACCGCCACGCTAGAATGTAGCAAGAGGTATTTGGAAGGGATTTTGTAAACAGTTCTTCAGGAAAACCTATAGATCTAGTTCCAGTATGTACAGATTTTCTGTAAGCTAAACAAACACGATAAATTGAGAATCATTTGCTGTCATGGTGTACATGTCATGTACATGTATTGCGTGCAGATCATGAGATGTTGCTTTGTTTTGTTTGTAAATTTGGAAATGCTTTATGGATCTTATTCTTGGGATTCGTGTGTAGCATCCAACTTCCCTAAGTTGGTTTTGTACTGCGCAATACAAAAACATATAAATATGATCATCATGATACAATATGAAAACCATAAGGTATGAAAACAACCGTCAAAAAGGTCACGGCGACGGTGGCTTTAGTGTGGATAAAATGAAGAATTATTCTAAATCTGAACATTCAATGGGCTTGGCGCCATTACAACCAGAGTAGAGGATTACCGTCTACGAAAACATGAAACTATTGTTTTATTTAATCCTCAATATAACAAAAGACCACTTTTAACAATGATAAATACATAGATCGATCTAAGCAAGAGCACCTTAACTTGAAAAAATTATATAAAATTTGGTGAGAATTGAAGATACGCCGGTTATAGATATCTAGATGGACAATTTTCAAAAGACATGCCATATCAAATACATTTTTTAGAAACTAACAACTGCATAATAGGCAGTTTCATAACACTGAGAGTGGGAGTGCCTCACTTAAAGCCACAATCTAAGGTACATCGATACAAATAACTTTTTGTGCAATCTCTGTTCTCGCTCCCCTGCATCTGAACGTTGCTTTCGACTCATCCTCTTAACCTTTTAACAATCGGAAATTTTGGGGGTGATTTTGTTTGATTTGTTTTGTTTTGGTGTTTTTTTTTTGTTTTGTTTTGGTTTTTTTTGTTTTTTTCAAAATTCAATGTCGTTTTTTGAAAGCCACTTCGTTGCTGTCGAAATGCCTGACAAGACAACATGTTAAAACTATTGTAATTTCCTTTGAGTTTCGGGTATTTTGTATATCCTGTACACCAGCTGGGTTAAATTATCTACTCTCTGTGGCTTATTATACTATTATGAGACTTCTTCTACATCCAAGCTAAAGGTACACGATTATTCCAACATCCTGATTGCATTTGTGGACTTTTTCATGAACCCTTCTCTTCTGTACCACATCGCTTCACACTGTAGTTTTTATGTTGTAGAAAGAAGCTGTGACAGTGGATTGAATTGGATTGGATACTATATAGTTACGAAGAAGCTTTAAGTGCTCCCACGCTTTACGTGATTTTATTTAATCCCAACAGACCGTAATCCATTATTTTGGAATTCCACCAGCATCACGCTAGCAGACAAATTACACAGAAGGGGCTGTTTAGTAGCAGAAATCTACTCTTCATATCAATGAATTGACTATATTATCTGATCGTTTACTACCCACAGCTGGGCCAGAGGAGGATGTAGATCATAAAAATTTTAGAATTGTCAGTTACTGTTAGTTGTTAGATGTATTTTCATTTACAAGCTCGCATTAGCAAGAGTTAATCTTTGACCTTTGGCTTGCAAGGTAATCACGCTAGCAACTGAAATATTGAGTCCAATTATTGCTGATCTAAATTCT
>JAOWAZ010018922.1:0-14161 GCA_028565935.1 Goniobranchus fidelis
CCCCCAAAAAAAACCCACAACAACAACAACAACAACAACAACAACAACAACAACCACAACAACAACAACAACAAACAAATAAACAACAAACAAAAACAAACAGCAAAAACCAATACTGGGAAACCGCACTCCGATATTGCTTCTTAGCTTTTCCTAATGGTATTAATCTGTCCGTTCATTCTTAAGGGATATGATTGTTATTTTTAATAAACAACGACAGGCACTCCTCCCGAAGATATAGCAGGTATTATCTTTTCGAATGTTACTAATCAAAAGTTTCTTTCCTAAGGGTATAACCTTTTGTTAGAAACAGCAAGGTTTTACCCTTAGGAAAGAAACGACAGATTAATAAAATTTCGAAAGTTAATGGATGCAGTATCATACGGTGGAGTGCCAGTCAATATTTGTGAGAAACAGCAAGGTTATTCACTTAGGAAAGAAAGTATAGAATAAAAAGATTCGAAAAAATAATAGATGCAATATCTTAGAGCGGAGTGCCAGTCAATATATGTGAGAAACACCAAGGTAATACCCTTAGGAAAGAAAGTATAGAATAAATAAAATTCGAAAAGGCAATAGATGCAATATCTTAGGGCTGAGTGCCAGTCAATATTTGTGAGAAACACCAAGGTAATACCCTTAGGAAAGAAAGTATAGAATAAAACAATTCGAAAAGACAATAGATGCAATATGTTGGGGCGGAGTGCCAGTCAATGCTTGTTAGAAACTCCAAGGTTATTGAATTGAATACATCTTTATTGTCCCGTAAAAAGGCACATTGTATAGTTTTCCCATAAAAAGCTTCACTTATGAATTATAACGACATCACTTAATAAAACATTAAAATTTAAATAAATGTCAGGTAATCATCACATATCAGATAAAAATATGTATAAGCTTATAGGCTAAACGAGTCCATTCATATTCTGTACTGCCGAAAGAGAAACCAAAACACTCCAGCCACGCCAGCTAGACAATCACACTCTTCGCACTCAGCATCAAACTGCTTTCATCTCTGGATAGTGATGTGTCACAAGTTTTGTACAATGTTTAATTATTGATAAGCACTTCCTATATCGACTGAGGCAAAGTGATTCCTTTCAAACATACATTAAAAATTTGAGTTAATATTCTACTGTTTCACATTGCCTTTACAGTTTCAATAACAGAATTGAATGTCGTCCTTACTCCATGTCTTTCTTCCCTTCATGCAGAAGTTAATGATGTCCACCCAGAGCCCCAACCACAACCACAAGTTGAAGATTCAAATAAAAGGGAACCAGTAAAACCTGAACCCACAGTAAATGAAGGTAAGAAGAGATGCCCAAACATTTTCTTAGTAATTGTCCTGTTTAGTTTGTCTTCCATACCTAACTACTCCGTAATTTTTCATTTCATTTCATTTTAATTTTTCTTTCTTTTGGAACAAAACAGAATAAGAATGTTCTTACTTTGATGTTGTGACTTAATACTTTGTCTTCTACTTATATGTGCCTGCATGAATATGTAAAGCTTTGTTGAAACATGGTATCATTTTTATTTCCATTGTTCACTACCATTTGTTGTTAATCATTTGCTAAAAAATGTCTTTCTGATCTTTTCATTTATGGTTTGAGAAAATTAAGATGTTTCTGAACATTCAAATCTTTCTCCTCCCCACTAACATCTGAAATAAGCTTTTATCTTAATAATAGTCCCCAGAATTGAGGGATGAAGAGGAAGGGTTGAAAGTATTGAATTGTCAGGGGCTTTCAGAATAAAGTGCAAATTATTTAGATCTAATAATCATTTTAATTAGTTTTAGTGATTTTGTTTTGTTTTGGGTTGTTGTTTTTTTAATGGAAAAATAATTAATTTTTTACTTACCGGGCAACTTTATTAAAAATTACATGTCCTGATGGAATATCCTTGAGAATGTCATTCTTGTAATAAAATGGATTTGAATAGTTTCAGGACAGGTCTTTAAAAGTAACTTTATATACTGCTTTTGTTTGTCATTAGTGATTAGTGGGTCAAGTTTTGTGTTTTGGGCTTGTTTATAATAGAAAGAAATCACCCCTCCACCCCTGTTTTTTTTAATGAAGAAGTCAACCTATCATAAGCATGTTATGAGATGATCTCTCTCTTATGTTTGTCTCTTTTTAAAAACATGGGATTGCTTTCATCGTGTTGTGCAAAATATTATTCTGAGTTGCACACTTGTATGGAGGAAGATCCTCTTTGGTTACTTCTTTACTTGAATTTTTTTCAAGATGTTGGTCACCATTTAATATATTTCAATATATGTTGTTCCTTTTGTGTATTTGCTAGAGTATATGACTCTAATGCCATAATCTCAGTAAAGTAACCAGTACTTTCAGAATGAGGAATTAATTCTCACTTTATACTTGCCTCCAAGTTTCAAAGCTTTGCACCAATTTGAATGCCCAATAAAATGTAAGCATCTGCAAGCGCCTCTATCTTCTTCACCCTTAAGTGCTTGAGATGATTTTGGTTAAGTGCATTTTGTGTCTAAACTTAAATCTCTGCTATCCTGTAGATTTTCACCTTTTAGGCCTGGCGCCTCAAGGATTTGGAGTTTTTTGTTGTGGTGGATATTTTTTTTTATTATTTAATATCGAAATCCAAATTTTGTGTTTTAGGGTTTTGAGGTTTGTGTTTTGTTTGTTTTTTTCTTTTGTTTTTGTTTTGTTTTTGTTTTTTGTTGTTGTTGGATTTTTTGTTTTTGTTTGTTGGGATTTTGTTTTACACCACCATAAAGGGTTTGGGCTTTTTTTCTTTCATCCTTTCTTTACATCAAGCAAAATTCATTTAATTTTACTTAAATGGATTGGTTCTTTTGTTGAGCATTTCCTGTCACAATTGATTCTGCCTGACAAACTGTTAAAATTGATATTACTACTATCTCTAACAGTATTGAACGGCCCATCAGACTTGTGTCTATTTTTTTGAAAACATTTGCCCAAATGTGTAAAGGGAACCAGAATAAATTTAGAAGAGATCGTTTAAGATATTTATGTTTGGTTTATGGTGTGGGTTTTTTTTTAATTACTCTTTCGAAATTCCAGTTCTCCAATCTTCTTTCCTTTTCACAGTCCTTTCCCCTGTCTTTTCTGTCCCAAAATTCTAAAAAGAAATTTTTTGTGGTGTTTGTTCCATTGAGGTATGAATTTAAAATGAAGTCTGTCTGAAAAAATATTTTATATGGTATTGGACAAAGTTGGTATTAAATATAAATCTTCTTTTTTATCCCATGGAATATTCTTATTTATCTGTTTCTTATATGTAATAATTGTTACAATTGTTATTTTTAGTAGACAGTTTACATACTCTACATTGTGAAGTTTTTTTTTCATAATTTAGTATATGTTTCCATTATACAGCATGACTGTTTTGCTTGAACTAATAACTTCTTTTTTATGCAAAAGATTAGAATAAAAAATTCAGTGACTGTATTTTTAACACAAACTCTGAAATTTTTTTTTCAAGCTTCTTATTCCACTTTCCATGGCTGATATCTTTTTTTTTTTAATTTTTGTGTGTGCATGTATGTGCAGCCATAAACATTTCCAACTGTTTTAACATCCTGGTATAAATGTTAAATGGTATAAATTGAACTAATTAGTGGTCCTTCTTTAATGCTTGTGAGTTGTTTTATCTTGATTATAAAGCAAGTCCCTCCATAGCTTCAAGACGAGAATAGATTAAAATAATAAATACAAACAGAAAAAGCTGTAGAAAGTAATTTTTTTTTTCCATTGACAACTTGTTTCCTTTGCCATACGTTGTGCATAGGGCAGGACGCAGGTTTGTCCAAGCTGGCTGACAAGGTGGTACAGAACGTCATTCATGATGCCCTGGCCGTGGCACGGCAGGGTAAGGGGCAGCAGACTCTAACGGGAGACACTTATTTTAATGCACATTTGTCTAACCAATGTGTAATGGGTGGCCAGATGGTAGATGTCAAGGCAAACAATAACAGTAACAGTGATAGCAGGAGCAGGGAGAGAATAAGGCTGAAATCTTTTCCAGAATCTAGCCACAATCACACCCAACCATCTCAAAACACCCCATTACTAAGTTTCGAAAAAGAAGTTTATCATAGTACATTAAGATCCAGTAAGTCTAATGAACAAGCTAAGCCTAATGTCGATTCATCCTCGGAGGTGTCCAAAAGCCCACACCCTGATGATGAGTATGTTTCTATTCAGATCAATCCCATTCATTTATATCATGGTCAGACACAAGGTCGCATGAAAATAAAGTTTTCGATTCAATCTACAGTAAGGAGAAGGGTAAGCGCTGAACTTGAGAAAGGTTCTTCAATTGAAGAGATTTATGCAGCAGTCACAGACCCCATTGTTCACCACTATGGGGAGGCTATAGTTGAGACTGTAGCCAATCCAGAGTTTGTAGAAAATGTTGACAGAGAAGACAGTTTTCAATCTTCTGTTAGTCCAGCCAATAGATACAATAGGCAGCAGCCAGCTCAGAATGAACAATCCATACCCTTTGAAGAAACTGAAAGAGAAAAGGAGCAAGAAGAAATATATTCAGAAATGCTAAGGGAAAACAAAAATGTGGAAGCAGTGCCCTTTATTGATGACATTACTAAAGATTCAAATGGTGATCAGTCTAAATTGGAGCCGAAAATGAATACAGACAGTTTGTGTCATTTTAATATAACAGAAGCTAAAACCAAAAATGAAGAAAATGTAGTGGAGGACAGCAATGCACTGGACGTCGATCAAGATCTCAGAAATCACCCTGGTGGAGTTAAAAAGCATTCAAGGAAAAAATCACCTAAATTGAAGAAAAATGGCAAACTCAAAAGAAAGAAGGTGCCTTTAACTCCTGTTCAAGAATACTTTGAAGGGACTGTTGAAGAAATGGAGGAGTTTGAAGCTGTCCTACAGAATGCTGATGATAGCTTTGAAAGACTTCTTATTACAGCTGAAGACAGTCTGCTTTTAGGTGCACAGGCAGAACTGGAATCTGCATCTTCAGAAGTTTTGGATCTGAATGAATTTAGTGGCATTGCTCCTCTGGCCAATGATGAAAGCACAGAAATTGGCCTTGGTGAAGCAGCTCTTGAAAGTGAGCATAAGAATTTGAAGAAGAAAGGCCTGAGCTCATTGAGTAAAGAAAACAATGATTGCAGCCTTAAACAAACACCCATTAGTTCTAAATTTATTGATTCCTCCAACATTCAAAATCAGGCTTCCAGTAATTTCAGAAGTACTCTTGATAAAACCATTATTTCTGGTTTCAGTCCTGAGAGAAACGCAGAAAATATAAATAGTACTGAACCTTCCCAAAAGAAAATTGTCTCCAGTCCATTACTACAAAAGATGATAAGTGAGAAGGTAGGTATTATTGCAAGTCCCAACTATAGAGAAAGAGAAAAGGAAGTTGACACAGATCAAGCAACCCATCTGACAATCAACATGAAGGATGATCAAAGGAGTAAATTACCAGAGGAGACATTCTTCAAGTCTGAAGGAAAAACATCACACAAAAAAGATAACAAAACCAACTCTGAAAGCCCATCTTCAGAAATTGGGCAATATAGAACTGATACGATGGGAGTGATGAACTCTAAATGGAGCCCCAAAGAGGTAACAGAAGGAAAGACAGGTTTGACAATGCCACAAGGAACAATATATTCAAATAATGATTTTGACACCCATCCAAATGAACCATCCCATTTGGCTTCTCAGGAACCCATGACTGTGCATAGTTCTGAAGACTTATTGTTTGTGGATGCCTTTGAGGATCAAGAATCCATGGAAGACATTGCAGAGAGCCAGTTTGTCGATGCAATGGAGGATGTGAATGTTGAACTGAATTCAAAAAGCCTTGTTTTACAAGAAGCTGATAGTGAGGAAGAAGCTGATCCAGAACAGTTCCTTTTTGTAGATGAAGATCAAGAACTTAACAATAAACAGATTCCGGGCTTGTTTGAACCAATACCAGAAAAAAATGTTGAAACAGAGCTGAATTTAGTTTGTGTGAAACAATGTGAAGAAACTTCCTTTAAAGCAGTCCATGTTAAGGAAGTGGAGACCCCAATCACTGAAACCTTTTTAGCACAGAACAATGAAACACCTCCACTGAGGACATTGCATATGCATGAAGCTACCAGTGTTGACACAGAGACTCCTACCAGGACAGAAAATATATCTGCAGATGAAATTGTGCCTAATAGAAAATTTGAGGCAATCATAGACAAACCTGTTGGAATCCAAATGTCAATAAACGAAGCAATGCCTGTAAATGATTTAGAGGCAGTCATAAACGAACCAATACCTGTAAAGAAAATGGAAACTGTCATAGATGAACCAGTACCTCTGAAAAAAGTAGACACTACCAAATATGAAACATTACCTGCAAAGAAAATAGAGACAGTGATTGACGAACCTTCATCTGAAGGAAAAAGAGAGACAGTCATAGATGAACCAGTGTTTGTAAACAAAGTAGAAACAACCAAATATAAAACATTACCTGCTCAGAAAATACAGGCAGCGATTGATGAACCTTTATCAGGAGGAAAAAGAGAGACAGTCATAGATCAACCAGTGTTTGTGAACAAAACAGAGATAACCAGATATGAAACATTACCTGCACAGAAAATAGAGACGGTGATTGATGAACCTTTCTTTGAACAGGAGAGAGAGACGGACTTAGATGAACCAGTGATTGTGAAAAACATAGGGGCAGCTAAGTATGAAGCATTACCTGCAAAGAAAATAGAGACAGCCATTGATGAACCCTTCTCTGAAGGGAAAAGGCATACAGCCATTGATGAAACCTTGCTTGTAATGAAACAGAAAAGGGCAGAGGAGACAGACGCAGATAAATATGAAGCATTACCTGTAAAGAGAATAGAGACAGTCATTGATGAACTTTTACCTTTAAAGAAAAGAAAAGCAGTCATACGTGAACCCTTGCCTGAGAAGAAAATTCAACCAGCCATTGGTAAATCCTTACCCATGACAAAACTAGAGACAGTCATCGATGAACCTATTTCTTCCAAGCACAGTGTTTCAACCACAGATGAACCACTGCCTTCCAAGAAGAGAGTCACATCCAGTGATTTGCAAGTTCCCATAAAAACAATGGAAATGCTTCTGGACGAGCCAGCACCTGACGAGAAAATTGAGACAGTCATAGACAAAGAACCATTACAAGCATATGAAAAGAGACCCTCATTCAACCAACCATCTTTTGCTGAAACTGATTCAGACCTTGATGATATAGGGCCTTCTGGACAAAGCAGTATGGATGATAAAACATTTTCCGAGTATTTGTCAAATGTTTCTGATCCAAGTCCACAGCAGTCCATACCTATTGAAAGTGAAGCTGATCATTTTCAAGAACACTATGAAACACCTATTGATGATATCTTTCATCAAGATAATGAAAGGATGGGATTTGAGTATGATGATAAAAGTCATGACCTGAGAAGAAGAAAAGAAAATGATCACGTTCCCAAAGAACAAAAGAATGATGAGAAAGAGTGCACCTATAATGATTTTATTGGAGGGGGCAATGAGATGGTGCCAGATGCTGTTCTTGGTAAGGAACAAAAGCCGTCATATTATGACACCATTGTGAACAGAGGGTACAGTTCAAATGATAAGAATGTTGACATTGTCAATGATGACTTTGAACCAGTCAGCACTAGTGAAGAGAGTAACAGTGACAATTACCTGCCCATCATTAAAAAAATGGCAACCATTGATGACCTCATCAAAAATAAGGAAGTAGAAACAACGTTTAATATCATTCCTCATAAAATAACAGAAACACTATTGGATGATATTGCACCTCCAGATAAAATTGAAAATGCTTTCTATGACACAATCTCTGTCAGCAGGAAAGAGTGTGTTATCAATGAGGATTTGATGATTACCCATAGAAATGGTGAGAGAAATATGAAAGGACCAAATGAACTTGATACTGCCTCTGCACAAACAGGTAATCCCGAAACTGGAGCTTTAACAGGGAATTTAGAATCCCATTCACAGTCATCCCAAGGCCATCCTGATCAGAACCAATCCTCTATGAAAACCCAGGATCCTTTTGACTCTTTCGCAATGACAGAGAAAGAAAATGTGAGCTTTGGTCACAGTGGACCTTCAGCCTTGGATCTCTCTAATAGAGAACAAAGATACGATGAGGCATTTGATGGTCAAGGAGAACAAGATCGTTACTGCTCATCCAAAACTGTTTTAGATGAGTTTCATCTGAGAAAGAACAATGAGTTGATGAACCTTCCTAGTGCAAAGAGTTTTTTCAATCCTCCTGTCATTACAGTCTACCCTGTTACCGGAAGCCAAAGCCCAACTGAAGCCATGCCTCCTTTGCCCGATACTGTAGATGTTCCAAGTGTATCAGATGACGATGACACCATTCAACAGGAGAGCAGAACGAGAAGGCATACATCCCAAAGGCATGCAGTGCCTCCACCACAAGTACCTCAAGGAAGGCCAAAATGGAAACCAAAACCACGAGGACAAAAAGGAAGCCGCTGGGAAAGCCAAAGAGATAATGCATCATCTGCGGGGCGTTCTGAGAGTGCTAGTCAGTTATCAAAGGCTGGCATGAAAAGTTTAGAAAATGCACCATCTGTTAAATCAGACAGAAATTCAGAACTTTCCCATCCTCATCTGGGCTCTGTTGAAGACCGGGAAAGAAAATCAAAACAGTCCTCTGGCATCAAGGCTGAGAAAGATGGGCATGATAAAATTGAAGGAGATAGTACTGGCAGATGGACTCAAGAAAGGAGTAAAAGAGGACAGCAGGAAAGAGATGAAAAATATGACCATCAAGACATGAATATTCCTGGAGAGAGAAGTGAAGAAAACACAAAAGATCTTGGAATCTATGACAGTGATAAAAAATACAGAGTCAAAGAGCATGGTTTGTCAACTAAAGACAGCCATGAAGAAAAGAAGACATCATCTGAGATTATTGATAGCAGAAGAGAGAAAAAAGTGGACTCAGAAAAAGACAGACATAGAAGACCAAGGAAAGAGAAGGGAAGATCCCCTTCAGATTATGATGACAAACAAGAGAAAGACCAAGACAGGAGATTTTCCAGAAAAAGTAACTCAAGATTTCCTTCGGAATATGAATCCAATGAAGATGGTAGAGACAAAGACAGAAGATTGTCCTCCCGAAAAGAAAAGACAAGGTCTCCTTCAGATTATGATTATGAAGAATTAGGGAAAGATGACAGATATGTCAGAAAAAGTAAGAAAAGATCTCCAGAGCATGACAGTAATGAAGAAAGAGGCAAAGACAGACCACACAGTGCAAGAAAAGATAAGCCAAAATCTCCCTCAGATTATGATAACCATGAAGAAAGGGACAGAGACAAAAGATTTGCTAGAAGAGATAAGAAAAAATCCCCATATGATTATGAAGACTATGAAGAGAGAGACAGGGACAGAAGATCTACCAGGAGAGATAAGCCAAAATCTCCCTCACATTTTGATGACTATGAAGAAGGGGACAGAGACAAAGGATTTGCTAGAAGAGGTAAGAAAAAATCTCCACCTGATTATGATGACTATGAAGAAAGAGACAAAAGATTTGCCAGAAGAGATAAGAAAAAATCACCATCTGATGATGACATCGAAGAAAGAGATATAGACAGAAGATATGCCAGGAGAGAAAAGACAAAATCTCCATCTGGGTATGATGACAATGAAAATATAGATAAAGACAGAAGACATGCTATTAAAGATAAAAGACATGTTTCTAAAAAAGAGGAAAAGGTTCTTAGGAAAGATGAATTAGCATTTGATTATGACACTGAGAGACTTGAATCTGATGTGAAACATTCAAGGAAATGGAAGCCAAAAAAGTCTGATGGTGATAATGATCATGAAAATGAAGACTATGGCAAAAGAGGGATAGGAGAGACCAGGAAAGAGGTTCCCAGGGAACCTGATTCCCGTGGTGATAAAGAATCTGGTTATGACAATGAAAGGAAAAGGGAAAGTTTCCCAAGCCGAACTGAAGCTGGTGAAAAATCTGGATATCAGGACAAGATAAGGCAAGAAGAAACCTCTCCAAACCAAAACCACAAGTCAAAATCTGATGATTACCTTCGTGAAGGGTACAGACAAACTGTTGATGAACCTGGTCATGAGAAAGCAGGATATGTTGGCAAAAGAAATACAGATCCCATCGATCAATTTTTAGATAGCCCCCGTTATGAAGTGGATGTGGAGAAGTCGCCTCGGCTTCAGCGCCGAAGAGGTGGAGCCATTGCTAAAGAACCCAACAGTAAAAGATCAAACAGTGCAAAACTTTCACCTAGCAGTGGAAAACTTTTTTCGTCTATCAGCAGTGAACACTTGCTTCACCCCTCAGGCATTAGGCATCATAAATCAACTGCTTCTTTAGCTTCTTCCATGGGCTCAAGAGGATCCAGAAGCAATAGTCCAAGAGCATTTACCAAATCTAAAGCTATTCCTATTGGAATGCAATTAAACCCATTAACTGGAGAGCCGTACAACTTTACACATCCATTAATGCTATCTATGGAGAGTCTAGGTTCAGGTAGCAACGTCAGTTCGAGAATGATGAGAGCCAAATCAGAATCATCCCTTTATGCTCAAAGGCTGTCACCTCACAGAAGTCATAATGTATCTGCAGAGAATCTAGACAATGTAAGTGATGATGAAACAGATTTAAGAAAGTTAAACATTGTTTATAAGGATGATCCGGAAGTTGCTCAAGTGAAAACAGGTCAAGAACAAAGGGATGAAACTGAAAAGGAAGAAGTTTATCTGCAAAAACATGAACATGTTGAAAATGAAAAACAAAGGGTAAAAGAAAATTATACAGATGATGAATATAGATTGAAGAGAAGACATGATAGAAAACAAAGCAGAGAACCATACCTAGATGTTGAGGGAAAGAACAAATTGGATACAAAGAAAGAGAAAAGAAGAAGACCTGGAAAGGAAACTGACATTGATGCTGAAAAAGATGATAGAAGAGCAACAAGAGAAGAGCAGGGCAGGCAGTCAGCAAAGGAAGCTGAACTAAATTTTGAAGAGGACAAACCGCTCAGAAGAGAACAACAAAGAAGATCAAAAAGGGGCTTTGACGATGATTCTAAAAGGGATAAGGACGACAAACTTGAAAGTGGCAGGAATATGGGAAGAAGGTCAAGAAGAAGAAACGACTCAAAATCAAAAGAAAATACTGAAAACAATTCAGAGCATCTAGACTACCCTAGTCATGAGAAGACCAAGGCTACAGTGGAAGAAGAAGTGGAGAAAGCATTAAGACCAAGGCTCAGTAAAGCATCAAGGATTGCCAATGATGAAACTGATGTTTATAGGGAGTACCCAGAAGACTATGATCACCAGACACAAAACAGGAGAAAGATGTCACTCGATGATTCAGGTGGTACCATTCCAGTAATAGAAAGGAGGGCAAAGAATGATCGTCAGAGAAAGCTCGGCAGGGACTCCACAGCTGAAGTTGATAAATATATGGGAACTCCACCTTCACAGGAGACTGAGTCACCATTGCTTTTCAGCACGGTAGATTCAGAAATGCCCAGAATGGACAACGATGATGACCTGTTTCCACCTCCAAAGAAGGGCTTCTTGAGTAGGCTAAGTTGTGTGGGTGGCAGAAGTTCCGAGGCTGCCAAAAAAAATCAACTCGCTCCAATTGAAAAACCTGTCCCTTTTGATCAAAACAAAAAAGAACTTGATTATTATGAGGAGGGAGAAAAGAGGAAGACAAAGAAACTCTCCAAAGACCAAAAAAAGGAAACCAAAACTGGCTTCTATTTTCGTCAAGAAGGTGACAGTCAAGGCGAATCAGATACTGATCTGAATGAAACTCATCCCCCTACAAGAAACTATCATGAGAGGGCAGATATTTTCCAAACACCGAAGTCCCTCTCATCATTTGCTGCTGACTCAAAGGATGGTGAGGATTATAGGGATTACTTTAACCAACAGGACAGTGGGAGATCTAAGAACTTGGAAGTAGTTGACAAAAAAGATGGCAAACATCAAAGTAATTATGAGGAAGAGCTAAATGATCTGTCCAGGAGCGCACCACATCGAGTCAGGAATAAGCCATCAAGGTCCAGTGATCGACGGCGCTTAAATAAAAGGGATTCCAGGGAAGTGAGCCCTCACAGTGAGCATAGTGATGATGAAAATCAGTTTTCAGGTAAGATATGGCAACCACGAACCAAAAGGGACAAGCAATCAAAACTTAGGCCTAGATCCTCTAAAAGTTTAGAACGACCTAAAGACAGTGAAGTAACAGGTTTGGTTAGCGAAGAAATCCTAATGTCTTATGTAGATGATAAAATCAACAAGCCTACTGAATCAGGATCCTTTAGTTCTTCACCACATCAACAAGAGTTAGATTCACATGTTGATAATCCTGTCAATGAAGTGGTAAGAGGCCAAGGGGTTGAAACGCTTGTTGACCTCTCTGAGATGCATTATGTGAAAAGACATGAAAGACGACTTTCCCATGATAATGGCAATTTGCCACTTTCAAAAGACTTAACTCCGAGGTCGGGTGATTCTTCCCCTGTTCGTAGACGCGTGTCCCAGGTTTCCCTCACAGGGTCATCCTCGTCAAGGCCTCGTTCAGCCTCAACAGTTTCTAACCCTCTCATATATCAACCTTGGAGAGCCAAGGCACGTCGACGTAGTCGTTCCATGTCAGTTAGCGAAATGATGTATGCTGCAGGTTTTCCAAGGCCTAGAAAAAGGTCTCTTTCAGTAGGTGAAATCACTTATAATAGCACTGTAGCTAGTCATGTAGCTCGCAGGCGATCTCGCTCAGCATCTGTTACTGAAATAACTTCTCGTATGTACCAACCACGCCTACGCTCTCATTCAAGAGGCTCTATAGGCGACACCTCGTTGGGATCTGTTGCCCCTTTTAGACAACGCAAATTCTCAGGATCTCCATCATTCCCTGCCGGTAATGCCTAATTTTTTCTCCTTAATCTGTGCATGCTTACATCACTGGCGCTGGTGTCCAATGCTCCTCTTGGCTCTTCATTCATCATTACACTAAAATACACCAAACATTTAATTTATTATATTCTCTAAATTGGCTTAATTCCAGTTATTCCCTTTTGGTGAATAGCACCTGTGGTATTTACTTCTTTGCCATTTTCAAAACATGCATTCATATATCTACTATATGATATACTATCTCATAGCCTTCATATTAACATTTGTTTGTAGAGGTGACTATCAATGAAAGTCAGTAACCACTGATGACAGGTGGTGGGGTTTTTATGACCATCCAAAGACGATTAGTGGAGAGAAAAAAGAGGATGCAAACATAAAAATCTCACCGTGTTATTTTCTCACAAACAGCAGCTTTGTTTAACAGAAATGCAATGGACAAAACACTCAAAGTTCTAATCAGGCTTGGTGCACCGATATGAAGAGAGCATTAAATTTTGTGAACATTGAATGCGATAAATCATCTCAGTAACATTCACCCAATGAAAATGGTTTAAATATAATATTATGTGATATTAAAGTGACTTTTCACACAGATTTTACCTAGAAGTACTTACTAGTTGACAGGAACACCTGATTCTTGGTAAGACAAAAACACACCAATAAAAACTACAGACTTGGCAGAATCTGTGAAATTAGTACACAAAGTAAACTTTGTCAGTATGTATCACATTCTTTCCCTGCATGTACTGACCCTTCAAATGAAACAGTTTCCTAAACACCCTACCTTTATTTACCTTGATGTAAATTAAATATTCATAATTATGCATCCTAATAACCAGCGTCCAATGGGAGAAGACTACTCATTACAGAAAGAAGTCCAATGAAATGGCTGACTATTTCTGCTGGAAATGTATATAACGTTCCATAGGTCAATCTTATCTGGCCACCCATTGCCACTTTATGTAGATTTTTTTTTTTACTGTTTAAATCTAATCAATGACTTACTTAATCAACGACTTACTTACATTCAGGGAGATAATTGTTTTTTTATGAGAAAAAGGGATGGAAACAAAAAAAAAAAAAGCACAAAACAAGTCACATTTGAAGTTTTCTGCAGAATTCCCACCAAGAAGATTTTCACAATTTCATTATGTGTTTGCTATATATTTAAAACAATA
>JAOWAZ010020032.1:0-14141 GCA_028565935.1 Goniobranchus fidelis
CTCGTTCTTCCTTTTGTGCATCCTGAACAAAGATTTTTCCTGAATCGAGTCCATTATTTGGCAAGCGTCCCTGAGACTCTCCAACTCTTTGTCCAAGGAGATGCAGTTTTGCAAAAGCTCCGTGAGGTTAAAAGTGGGGTTTTGCAGTCGATTGCGGGAAACCAACAGGGAAGTGAGGGCGTTGTTGGCCGCTTGATTAAACAAAAGCGCGCTTTTTTCCAACTTGTTTTGCCTCAAAGCGGTTTTGGCTTCCCCGAAGTCTCTTTTGGCTTGATCCAAGTAGGTACGGGCAAGTTTGAGGTGGCCGTTGTTGGTTGTTGTCATCCGAAATTTTCTAAAGGTTGGAAAACTGCGTTAAACGAAGTTTATATTGCCAAAGATGCGATCAAGAACGGGCTTCTTCAAGCCCAACTTGGTTTTTTTGGGAGGGGTTGAAAAGAGGTTTGGCGGGTATGGAAGCTTAAACCGAACGCTGGAAGGGCTTTGTCTGAAATTTGCCCTTCGCCAAAGCAATAACGTCCGGAAGGAATGTCATAGAAGGAAAATTGGAAAATGACGCTCCGAAAAGGGGAAGAGGTTTAAACGCCAAGCACGGGAAATTATTTCACGCCGCTCAAATATTTTGAGATTGCCTTGATTTCAGCTTCGGAGAGGGAAATCGCAAAAGGTTTCATCAAAGCCGCTTGGGAACCGCCTCTTTTGCCGGATTTGAATTCCTTAAGTTGAAGAATCAGGTACTGTTCGTTTTGACCGGCGATTTTCGGATACGTGGGAATGGTTGTTTTGGAACCGTCCACGCCGTGGCAAGCGGTGCAGCCTTTTGTTTTGTAAAGAGTCGCGCCGTCTTGGGCAAAGATTGAGGGGAACGCCAAACAGGCGGTTGCCAATAAAGCCAGAATTGTCTGTTTCATAGTTACCAATCGTAAAAAATATAGATTTTGAAATTAATATAAACCTCGCAGAATAATCATTTTCGGAGAAAAGTCAAACTGTTTTGAATCTCCAACCGAGCGATACGCCTAAATTTTTTACTCAATTAAATTATAATTTCCCAAATTAGAACTTTTTTGATGATCTCAAACTGCTTGAAAGGTTGATCGTTGAAAAAACCATTCCCAAGGATCAAAAAAATAAACAATGAAGCCAATCACATATGAAATTCTAAATTTCCCATTGCCATACCTGACACTGCACAATCCACCGCCGCCGGTTCGCGAAATTTTCATTTGCCCTGAATTCTTTTCAGGATGTTGGAAACAAAGGCGGGTTTTTTGGGAGGTTTGGCGTTTAAATCCGGAAGTTCTTTGGTTGCGATTTTTGAACTTTCCAAGAAGGTGGAAAGCTCTTTTTGGCTGAAATCATGTCTGATTGAAATGGTGCCCGTACCGGAAACCTCAAATTCATCGGACACGTAGAGTGTGACGCCATCCATTCCGCAGTTTTTCAAAAAACCGGAAATTTTCAGCAACCGTTCCAAGCACGAGATGTACGCGTCAATATCCACGGAATAGCTGCCGATGACATACTTCACGCCCGTTTCTCGGCTGATTTTTTTTTCCAGCTTTCTTTTTTCTTTTTCCAATCTGTCATAGGTTTTCGCCTTTTGTTTGGCGGCTTCCAGATTTTCCTCCAGAAAATCGGCCATGCTCTCCAGAGTCAAATTTAAGGGAATGTACAGCATTCCCGAGTCGCTTACGGAAAATTCATCGGCAACGGCCATCTTCATTCCGGAAAGATCGAAGTGCTTGAGTTGTTCATGGAAGCGGATTAAGTTTTCGGCAAGAGGGATGTAAGAGGAGCGTTCGCCGTAGCCCGCTTGAATGAAGTATGCGAGGCGGTATTTTTTTTCAACCTTCGATCCCAGAAACTTGATGTCATCGGAAAGGCTTCTATGCCGCGCATCGTTTTCCCGGGCTTCCGGCAAGCGGGTTTCAAGAAAATCCTGCAATTCCTCCAAGGTCAGTTCAAACGGAACGGTCAGCGATCCCGTGTCCGATACGTCCCAATCGTCCGAAACAATCAGTGCCAGATTTTCCACGTTGAATTTTTTCAGGGCTTCGGTGTTTTCGGCAAACAGAGAAAGGCATTTGCAGATTCTTTCCCGTTCGTCCTCTCTGTGGCTCCCCGTAACCACGCAGAAAAAACCGATTTCTTCCTTGATTTTCTTAACCAACGATTCTTCCTTGGTTTTGTGTTCCCGATAAGCACCCAGTTTCTCCTGAGCTTCCGAAACGCATTCTTTGAGGAAATCCGCCAGATCGCCTCCGCGGTCGAGAGCCCCGATACCTTCGGGTTTGGCATCCGCTTCCAACCCCAAGGCGGTAAACAGGCGATTCATGTTCTCGCAAAAATGTTCTTCCCGTTCCCCTTCGCCGCTCAAGGGGGACAACGGGGAAAGACTCACCTCGGTTTCCGCAATGTTTCCGGAAGCGTCTCTGAAATAGAATTTCAGCAATGCGCCCTCCACGCCTCTCAAATCTTCACACCCACCTATTTGGTCGATGTAGCCCATCAATTTCTGAAAGGAAGCTTCGTTGGTTTGCCTTTGCCGTTCGTCGTGATGAAAAAGATCGGGATGAACCAGTTTGTAAACTTTCCTAAGAGACTGTTTCATGGAAATTTTTGAATAAAAATCGCCGATCCCCGGAAAATATTTGCCGAAAGCCCTGTGGAAGCCGCTCTTGCATTCCAGCGACAAACATCAATCTCGGGTTGCGGGAAAGGAAAGGGACCGCCTTTGAAGAAAAGCTTACGGGGAAGGGAGGAATGGTTTTCGACAGGGGCAAGTCGCAAGCAGTTTCCGAGGAAACAAAATTCCGGAAAACCCATGCAACTTTGAGAGTTCAGTTTTATTTTGTGAAAATTTTTATTTTTTTTTTCCACACAACCAAAACCATGAAGCACAGAACAAAATTAGCCAGATCGAGCGCATTGCCGAGAAGGATTTTTTGCCAGTCGGGTTCCACCAAAATTTGCCGGCTGTCGTAAAGATTTCCCGCAAAGGCAAAGCCCACCCAAAACAAAAATGCCCACTTGAGCCCCGTAAAAATATCAAAAATTCTGAACTCCAAAATAAAAATACTGCACAGGTAGGTGCGAAATAAAATTGCCGACAAAGCCAATACCACCAAAACCGCTTTTTCCCAGGATAAATTCCAAACCGCCGGAAGCGAATCCCAATTCCGCAAATCCTCAAAATAATCCCACACGACGTCGAACAACAACAAATTGCCGTTCAGAAAAATGGCCGCTTGGTAGAGGAAAAGAAGAAATATTCCCAAATGATTGGTTTTATACATTTTTTGGTGACAAGGGAAATTATGGTGAAAGGCCTGATCGCGCCTCAAATTCATCCCGTTTATTCACGCCCACATGTCCGAAAGGCAACGGGGTGCCCTCAAGTATTATTCGCCAAGCGTCAAAATTCGGGGAAAAAGCCACGCAAAACTTCGGAAGCGTTGAACTACATTGCGGGATATCCAAATTCCTTTGCTCAAAAAAGGGAAAAGACTCTTTTTTCGCAAAGCCGGTTAAAAGCCTCCGGTATTGGATTATCAATGGATTTAAAATTAGAAGTAATGTCACGGACTGCGCTAAAACAAAAAATTGAATCCGACAATGATTACAAACAATTTTGCCGTTTTTTTATACGTGCCGAAAAAATAGCGCAAGGCTTTTGAATCCCCTTGTTTGGATTAAAGAAACCTTCCTTACTCGCAAACCGGCTTTTCCGAAAATTGTTTAAAGGGCTTGAACCGCCTTGCCTCGGGCAAAGGTCCATAACCAATCCCAAGGGAAAACGCTCTCGGCTCTGATATTAAACCGCCAAAAATCGTTCAAACGGTCCGAACCTCCCTTATTTTCAAAACAGCCTCCGGATCAATCTGTTCGATTAAAAAAATTAATGCGCGATTGGTATCATCTTTTCAACGAAAGAGTTGAATTTTGGCAAATCATCTCGTTTGACCAATCCCCGAGACAGGCAATGACGCTTCAACCAATCGTTCATCCTTTTCTCCGGGAGTGGGTTAATTTGACTCCAAGATGAACTTTGCGTTTCATTCCAAATACCTGAGCCACGTATGTTTTTTGTGAAAATTTTTGAAACACAACCCGTTTTCTTTTAATGTTCCAAAGGATGAAATTAAAACAATTATAGGGAATCATTGCAAAAAGCTTTGTTTTACCCTAGGAATTGTTCAATTTATCATGGCAAAAATGAATTTTTTCACAGGGTTCATTCGAGTCGTGCCGGTTTTTATATTAACGAAAATTAAAAACTTGATTCTTGCGGAATATTTAAACGAGCCGAGGAGTTTTTTCCTATAAGGTTTTCTTTCATCACTCGCCAAGGCCTATTTGCCAATTTGGAAATCGCAAAACGAAAATCGCTTGGCGAAAATAAATCTGACCATCGCATTCTTTTCAAGGAGACAGACCATTGAGCATGAACATGGAATTGTTTTCGCCCTCCGCACAGGAGGTGATATACAATGCACATAAAATCGTTAGGGAGTACAAACAAGAAAAGCTGGAACCGGAGCATTTGATCGCCTCTATTTTGGAAAAAAAGGAGGAGATGATTGTGGGCATTTTCGATCATTTCGGGGTCAACATCACCGAAACCAAGACTTTGGCGTACAGCATCATTCCCCGCCTGACTTCCAAGGTTTCGATGATGGACAGCGTGTATCTTTCGCGCATATCCGAGGCGGTTATCCGCAAGGCATCGTTGGAAGCAGGGGATTTCGACCGCAAAAAAATCCATTCGGAGCATTTGTTGATTTCCATCATGGAATGCCCAGGCCGCCAGATTTCCATTTTCCTGAAAAACAAGGGAATGCTCCGCCCGGAGGTGGCCAAATACATCCGGGAGAATTCCGGCAAGGTTTCGGCGGGCGACATTCCCGAGGACTCCGGCCCCAACGCCAACCCCATTGAGGAGTACTGTCTGGATTTGATCGACATGGCGAGCAAGAACCGCTTCGACCCGGTTATCGGAAGGGATGAGGAGGTACGCAGGGTGATTCAGGTGCTTTCGAGAAGAACCAAAAACAACCCGGTGTTGATTGGCGAGCCGGGCGTGGGAAAAACGGCGATCATTGAAGGCCTTGCCCAAAGAATTTTTACCGGGGACGTGCCGGAAACGCTCAAGGACAAAGTCCTGCTTTCCCTGGATTTGGGCAGTTTGGTGGCGGGTGCAAAATACCGCGGGGATTTTGAGGATCGCATCAAAATCCTGCTGAGGGAAATCGAACGTTCCAACCACAACTACATTCTCTTCATCGACGAGTTGCATACCCTCATCGGCGCCGGGGCCGTGGAGGGCACCCTGGACGCTTCCAACATGCTCAAACCCGCCTTGGCGAGGGGCGATCTGCATTGCGTGGGAGCCACTACCCTGAGCGAATACAAGAAATACATCGAAAAGGATCAGGCGTTGGCCAGACGTTTTCAAAGAATTCTGGTTCAAGAGCCGAGCATAGAGGACTGCATCGGAATAATGCGTGGACTCAAGGAAAAGTACGAGGTGCACCACGGAGTGCGAATCAAAGATTCGGCCATAGTCGCTTCCGTTGAACTGGCCAAAAGGTACATCACCGAACGTTTTCTGCCCGACAAAGCCATCGACTTGGTTGACGAAGCCGCCTCCAAAATCCGCATCGAAATTGATTCAATGCCCTCCGAGATCGATTCCCTGAACCGAAAAATCATCCAGTTGGAAATCGAAAAAACGGCTTTGGCCAAGGAAACTGATCAGGAATCCCTGAAAAAACTGGATCAGGTGGATCGTGAATTGGGCCATCTGAGAAGCCAGAACGAGAACCTCAAGCAACAGTGGGAGGAAGAAAGAAAAAGCATCCAGCGAATCCGCGAGTTGAAGGAGGAAATAGAAAGCACGCGACAGCAGGAATTGGAAGCGCAACGGCAAGGCAATTTGGAACTGGCCGCCCGGCTGAAATACGGGGTGCTGGACTCAATGGAAAAGGAACTTTCCAAACTGAACCGGGACATGGATCAAAAGGGCAGCAAACGTTTTTTGAAAGAAGAGGTGGACGAGGACGACATTGCCAAAGTGGTGGAAAAATGGACGAACATCCCCACCGGAAAAATGCTTTTGGGGGAAAAAGAAAAACTGCTCAAGATGGAACTGGCGCTGGCCAACAAAATAGTGGGCCAAAGAGACGCCATAGCCGCCGTTTCCAACTCAATCCGACGCGCCAGAACGGGCATCCAGGACCCCAACCGCCCACTCGGTTCCTTCATTTTCATGGGTTCCACCGGCGTTGGCAAAACCGAATTGGTCAAGGCTTTGGCCGATTTTTTGTTCAACGACGAAAAGGCCATCACCCGCATCGACATGTCCGAATACATGGAAAAGCATTCCATCTCCAGGCTGGTGGGTGCGCCGCCGGGGTACGTAGGCTTTGACGAAGGGGGGCACC
Organism: Goniobranchus fidelis; assembly: GCA_028565935.1. Classification (NCBI taxonomy): domain Eukaryota; kingdom Metazoa; phylum Mollusca; class Gastropoda; order Nudibranchia; family Chromodorididae; genus Goniobranchus; species Goniobranchus fidelis. The sequence continues at coordinate 6,447 of JAOWAZ010020032.1, forward strand.
TGACCGAGGCAATCCGCAGGAGACCTTATTCCGTTGTGCTTTTTGACGAGATTGAAAAGGGACACCCCGAAATCTTCAACATCCTCCTTCAAGTACTGGACGAAGGAATTTTAACCGATTCAAAAGGCATTACGGTGGATTTCAAAAACACGATTGTGATCCTGACCACCAATATGGGAAGCGAGGAAATCCTGAACCTTTACCAGAAATCGGCGACCATTGACGGCCAAGTGCTCCGCTCCATACTGCTCACCAAGTTTCGACCCGAGTTGCTTAACCGATTGGACGAGGTGATCGTGTTCAACCCGCTGAACCTGGACGAAATCCGGCAAATCGTGCGGATCCAAATTCACTCTCTCCAAGAGCGTCTGCGTTTGAAAAACATCACGCTGAAAGTGGACAAGGACGCAGAGTTATACCTTGCCAACAAAGGGTACGACTACGAGTTCGGCGCACGCCCCTTGAAACGCGTTTTGCAGAGAGAGCTTCAGGACATTGTCTCCTACAAAATTTTGGACGGCACCATCAACGAGGGGGATCGCGTTGAAGTCCGGGCCAAAGACAGCCACCTGACGTTGCATCGAATCCGCTAAATCAAAAAACCGCAAACCCTATCCATCCTACCTCCCAACATGTCCGAATTAAGAAAATCCGATACGCTGTTACAAAAAGAACTGCCCACCCGGAAGGATCCCGGAGAATCCACTTCCAAAGAAGAAAAAGGGGCTTTGGGAAAATTCATCAGCGGCCTCACCAAAACCCGAAAAAAATTCATAGCGGGTTTGAAAAACTCGCTGATGGGTGAAGAGGAAATCGACGACGACTTGCTGGACGAAGTGGAGGAAAGATTGCTCGCCTCGGATTTCGGCGTGGCTACCAGCCGGAAAATCATCAAAGTTTTGGAGGAGGAAACGGCCAAAGGTCTGCTCAAAACCCGCGGGGATTTGTTCGGAAAAATCAGAAGCATCATTGAATCGGTGATGGACACAGAGAACAAGAAAATGGAATTGGAGGCGGACGGGCCCACCGTTCTGATGTTCATCGGCGTAAACGGCGTGGGAAAAACCACCACCATCGGGAAAATCGCCGGCAGGTTTGTGGCGGACGGAAAGAAGGTTCTGATTGCCGCGGGCGACACGTTTCGGGCCGCGGCCATAGAGCAACTTCGTGAATGGGCCAAACGCACCGGAGCGGAATTTCTGGCAAAATCTCAGAACTCCGACCCTTCCGCCACCATGTTCGAAGCCTCCAAAAAAGCCCAGGAGGAAAACTTCGACCTGCTCCTTTGCGACACCTCGGGCAGGTTGCACACCAAAAAAAACCTGATGGACGAATTGTCCAAAATGAAAAGGGTCATCAAAAAGAACATTCCCAATGCCCCCCACCACACCATTTTGGTTTTGGACGCAAACACGGGCCAAAACGCCCTGATGCAAACGGCCGATTTTTCGGAAATCATCGGAATCGACGGGCTGGTGGTCACCAAACTGGACGGTACGGCCAAAGGGGGCGTGATCGTGGGAATCGTCAATGAATTTAGCCTGCCCGTTTATTACATTGGAATCGGCGAAAGGATCGAAGATTTGCAGGAGTTCAACGGATCGATGATCGCCCAAGGGCTTTTTTCCGAATAGCCGCCGCACCCTTTTCCAAAGCTCGCATATCCGTTGCCAAATCACGTATCAATGCTTGACCCGGAACAAAACTTCGTTTAGGCCAGAGGTCAGGAAACGATGGAAAGCGGTTTGCCGGAATGACACCTGCCGTTCCGTTTGCCCCGCGCGTTTCCTTTTTCCTTTGAATGGCTTCTGAAGGCTTCGGTCGTTTCATCAGCCTTTTTTACAATTCATCAACACAGCAAAAGAACATGAATAAAATCAAAGTCTCCAATCCGGTCGTGGAGTTGGACGGGGATGAAATGACCCGGATTATCTGGGCTTTCATCAAAGAAAAACTCATTCTTCCCTACTTGGACATTGATATAAAATATTACGATTTGGGAATAGAATACAGAGACCGGACGAAAGACAAGGTAACCGTGGAAGCTGCCAAGGCCATCCAGAAATACGGAGTGGGGATTAAATGCGCCACCATCACCCCGGACGAGGAACGGGTGGAGGAGTTCGGACTGCAAAAAATGTGGCTTAGCCCCAATGGAACCGTCCGCAATATCCTCGGGGGAACGGTGTTTCGAGAACCGATTGTCTGCAAGAACATTCCCCGCTTGGTTCCCGGCTGGACGGAACCCATCGTGATTGGCAGGCACGCCTTCGGGGATCAGTACCGAGCCACCGATATGCGAATCCCCTGCGCAGGAAAACTGAGGCTGATTTTCGAACCCGAGGACGGAAGCGAGCCAATTGAACGAACCGTTTACGATTTCAAAGGCCCTGGAGTCAGTCTTTCCATGTACAACTTGGACGAATCCATCCGAAATTTTGCCCGTGCCTGTATGAACTACGCCCTTTCAAGAAAGTGGCCGCTTTACCTGTCCACCAAAAATACGATTCTGAAAACCTATGACGGGCGTTTCAAAGACCTCTTTCTGCAAACCTACGAAGCGGAATTCAAGACACAGTTCGAGCAGGCCGGGATTTCCTATGAACACCGCCTGATTGACGACATGGTCGCCTGCTGCATGAAATGGTCGGGCGGTTTCGTTTGGGCTTGCAAAAATTACGACGGGGACGTTCAATCTGATACCGTTGCGCAGGGATTCGGTTCCCTCGGGCTGATGACATCCGTTCTGATGACCGCAGACGGAAAAACGCTGGAATCCGAGGCGGCTCACGGCACCGTGACCAGGCACTACAGGCAACACCAGCAAGGCAAGGAAACCAGCACCAACCCCATCGCCAGCATCTTCGCCTGGACGCGCGGCCTGAGCCACCGGGGCAAACTGGACGACAACCCCGAATTGATGCGTTTCGCCGAAACGCTGGAGAAAGTTTGCGTGGAATGCGTGGAAAACGGATTCATGACCAAAGATCTGGCCCTTTGCATTCACGGCTCCAAGCTTCAAAGGGATCATTACCTGAACACCCAGGATTTTCTGGATAAAATAGACTCGGTACTGCAAAGCAAGCTGGGCTGATCCCGCAAATGTCCATTGTCGTTCAAGGATTAAAGAAATCCTTCCAAAAGCGGGAGGTCGTCAAAGACCTCTCGTACGAAATCCACGAAGGCGAGGTGGTGGGCTTGCTGGGAGCCAACGGCGCAGGAAAAAGCACCAGCTTTTACATGACCGTGGGCCTAATCCAACCCGAGGAGGGGAGTATCTACATCGATGGCAAAGACATTACCCACCTTCCCCTGTACAAAAGAGCGAGGCTCGGCATCAGTTACCTTCCGCAGGAAAGCTCGGTTTTCCGCAAACTTACGGTTGAGGACAATCTCTTGATTGCGCTGGAAACCCAGAATCTCGGCAGAAAGGAAATCCGCACCGCCATCGACGAATTGCTGGAAAGAATGTTCATCACGCACATTGGAAAAAGCAAGGGATACATGCTCTCCGGTGGCGAAAGAAGAAGGGTGGAGATATGCAGACTGCTCGCTCTCAAACCCCGATACATTTTTTTTGACGAACCCTTTGCGGGGGTCGATCCCATCAGTATCTCGGAAATCCAGCAGATCATCGTCTATCTGAAAAACCAAAACATCGGCATCTTCATTACCGATCACAACGTTCGCGAAACCCTGCAAATTGTTGACAGGGCCTATATCATGGTTGACGGAAGCATAAAAATCCAAGGTGATCCCGATGCCATTATCCAAAACCCGCTGGCCAGAAAAACTTACTTCGGCGATAATTTTAAGCTTTGACAAAAGACATGTCCCAACCCATGACGGATTTGATCCTTTATTCTGTCCTCCCCCTGTTTTTACTCTTTATGGCCGAAAGACTGGGAATTTATGCGATTCGCAAATCCAAGAACAAAAAGAAACTCCGTGAAGTTTTTTGGCTTCATCCCAATCTGCTCACTTATTTCCGATACCCGATGGGTTTTGTCAGCGTGCTCCTGTACGCCGAGGTTTCCAAACCTCTGGGCATTTTCTGGTTCGGGCTTTGGATGATCAGCGACGTTACGGACGGAAGTTTGGCCAGACACCTGAATCTGGAAACCGTCAAAGGAAAATCCATCGACCCGCTTTCGGATAAACTGCTGTACTTCCCACCGCTTTTTTACGGGGTGTACCTTGGGTTTTTCGAACTGCAATGGGTGCTAATCTATTTGGTGATGGATATAAGCGGCCAGGTCTCAAGGTTTTTTGTTCGTGAAACCGCCGCCAACCTGTTTGGCAAAACGAAGACCTTTCTCACGGTGATGACGCTGATGGTGCCCTTCGTTCAGGAAACCTATTTCGGCGCAATCGAACTGCCGGGTGCCAACCTGTTTTTAATCGTCACCTGCCTGCTTTCCTTTTGCAGCTTTTTCTTCCGCACCATTCCCAATTACTGGTATGCCAACATTCTCAGTATCCTCAACTTGCTTTGCGGCATTTCCGGGATTGTCATTGTGCTGATGAACGGACAAGACGGCCTGAAAATCGCCTTCGCACTCGTTTTTCTGGGCCAGTTTCTGGATCTGTTCGACGGACGCGCGGCCGAACGTTGGGGAAGTCCGCCTTGGGGCGAGATTCTGGACGATTTGGCGGACGGAACCAACTTTGGCGGCACGATTGCCATCATCATTTTCTACACTTTCGAAAACTTCTTTCTCGCCCTCGCCCTCGCCACCTTGCATTTGGTGTTCACCGTTTACCGTCTGATCCGTTTCCTGAACGACAAAAAAACACTGGGGGTAACCACAGGCGTAAGCGTTTTCAACGGACTTCCCTCGCCCGGCGCAGCTCTCTTCACGGGGTCATCCATGATTCTCTTCGCCAACCCGATGTTCAGCGTCCCCTTCGATAAAATCTACCTTCAAGTGGGAGCGGTCGTTCTGGGGGCCTTGCTGATGATCTCCCACATCCCGTATATCCACGTGGGTCGTTCGCTACTTCCCAAAATCCCCAAGTTTTTCAGGGTACTTGCCTATGCGCTCATTCTGGTGCTGATCGTCATTACTTTCAGAGTTAAAACCGACTTCTACGTGTTCATGAGCATCTTCGCCTTCTCGGTGCTGTACCTTTTGTTCGGCATCAATTTCAGTATGATTGGGAGAAAAAATAATTCGAGCCAATGATTCTCGGCCGCCGAATAAACCACGGCCCCTATCAATCAAGCCAAGGAATTTTATCGCTAAGCGCTCTGAATAATCCCTGAAAATCGATTCGTTAAGAAGAATTTGGAAAAACTTAACGAGATTTTGGCCGGAAATTGAACTTGTATACTTTCCTGAAACGGCAGGAAATCATGAAAATGAGCACATGGGTGATTGGCCATAAAAAATCTTCGCCTCGAGCCATATAGCACTACCCCATCAAGTTATGACACGATTTTTTTTGGGGCCACCAATACAGGTAACTGTTTTCGGCTGATTAACATCCTAATCTGAAAGCGTAGTGCTATAGTGCCAATTTGGGAGACGTGATTACCCTGCTTGCGGCCAAGAACACCAAAACCACCTCGAATACCGAAAAGGGCAAGGGCTTGGTTTGGCAAACGGGCAAGAGCGAGGGAACTTATGATGAAAACCTGAAACTCGCAAGCGTCGAGGCGGGCGGGAACGTGGCGGTGAACGCCGGCGGGGGCGTGAGCGTGGATATCAAACGGGAGGAGGTGAGCTACGAGAAGTGCGACGGTTTCGGCAACTGCCGCACCGAAACGCGAAAGGAAGCCTTGGAGCGACTGGTCAAAGAAGATCCTGGTTTCGCCTGGATGCTCACCCTGGAGGAAAAGGGACAACTCACCCTGAACAAGCAAGAGGAGGCCCACGACGAATGGAGCTACGACAACTCCGGACTGACCGGAGGCCGCTCTTAAAGTGAGCATCACCGCATCCGTCTTAATCACTCAAGTATAAAATCAAGAAACTCAAAAAAGGAAACGGTTGAACCGTTTAGCTTTTAAAGAGATTTTTCCGGAAACGTCAAAAAAGATTTGTCGTTGAGAAGGAGGAGAGGGGATTGCTGGAATCCAAGGAAAGTGGCTCCCCGAACAAGACTCGAACTTGTGACCCAGCGGTTAACAGCCGCTTGCTCTACCAACTGAGCTATCGGGGAATAAGTATCAAACTCTAAGAATCGCGGGTTTTCTTGTCAATCCCAAACAACATAAAAATTAAGCACTGTTATATCAAACAGATGAGCCTTTTTATTGGAGGAGATTTTAAAGTTGCAGTCGTTCAGAATCAGCGGCCGTCAAACCGAGAGGACAAAGCTTCTGAACCAGCCGAGAAAAACGGCCAAAGAAGTTTGTGGCCGTAAGTGCGATTGATTAAGGAAGAAGCAGGAAGGCGATTACGAGGGCGTAAATCACCAAGGATTCAATCAACGCCAAACCCAAGATATAGGGAGTGAAGATTTTGCCCGTAGCTCCGGGGTTTCTGGAAATTCCTTCCAAAGCAGCACCCGCGGCCTTGCCCTGACCTATGGCTCCACCAAGAGCGGCCAATCCGATGGCCAAGCCGGCACCAATGGCTTTACCCAAAGACATGAAAGTATCGCTTCCGGAATCCTGTGCAAAAACCCCGGGAACGGCGAACAGAAAAAACAGAACGAAAAAAGAAAAGAGTAACTTCATTTTACCTTATTTGAATGAATGTTATTGATTTGAATTAATGTTCTTCTTCCAAAGAACCGGAAATATAAACCAACGAAAGCAAAAGAAAAACGAACGCCTGAATAAAGGAGACGAACAAGCCCAAACCCATAAAGGGAAGAGGCAAGACCAACGGTATGATTCCAAAAAAGATTGCCACCAGTTTATGGTCACCGGTCATATTTCCAAACAAGCGCAAAGCCAAGGAAAGAGGCCTTACGAGATGGCTGATGATTTCAATGGGAAGAATCAGCCAAGACATCCACCAGATGGGCCCGCAAAAATGTTTCAGGTAATACAACCCATGCGTTTTGAACCCAACGGCTTGATAAAACACAAAAATAAAGGCCCCCAACGTTAACGTTACGCTGAATTTATCGGTGGGGGGGTTAAACCCGGGCACCGAACCGATAAGATTGTTGAAAAGGATGAATAAAAATAGAGTTCCCAATACAGGGAAAAAATTTTTGGTGGCCGGCCCGAGATAGCCGCGGATGAAAGAGTGCAGAAATTTTACCGCCAATTCCATCAATGAGGAAAAGCTGATTTCGCGCGACGGCGCCACCCCATCGCCCTTTCTGTATTTGCTCCCGCCCAAATAAGCGAGGACGATCAGGACCAGGGAAGCGACGGTCAAATCAATGGCCGGTTTCGGATCAATCCCGTAAGAAGCCAAAGTATATTCCACCTTGGGAGCCAACGATGCCCAAGTAAAAGCGTTTGCTGCTGCCATATTAAAAAACGGATTTGTATAAAGCGTAAATGAAAATGGATAAAACTATTGATGATAGCCCCAATGCGATGCCATAGACATCAAAGCCCCAATGTTTGGACGAAACGTAGATAACGCCAAAAATCAATCCCAGCTTCAGGGGGTAAATCAAAATCCAGATTGCCTTCGGGTTTTCCCCGGCCAGTATTTTGCCGTACACCCTGCGCAACATGAAAAAATTGAAGGCTACAATTGCACAGCCTATTAACACCCCCCCACC
>JAOWAZ010021142.1:0-14140 GCA_028565935.1 Goniobranchus fidelis
GACAACCCTCGTTCAAAACAGTCCCGTAAAACACCCCGCTCGCGACGACGATTTTTAGGCCCAGCACGCCAGGCCGATCAGCATTGCTACTCTTTTTCTCTCTGATTCCACATTTGCCTGATCAATGTACGTAAAGAAAAAAAAAGCCACAAATCAGGATAAGGCGAGTGCTTTCCACTAGCAGGAAACAGATGCCTTGAGCGCTTTCTTTCATAGCCAACCAAAGGTTATCGGCAGACAAGTTACCTTGTAGGGGCCTACGTAGCGTAGCTCCACGAGCCGCTGAAGCTACATGCGCGGTAACCTTCTCCGTAGGCCGTTGAGCAATTTCAAGGTTACCGAGTACGTAGACACTCCCTTAATAAAATGGAAGAAAGAACAGTTGACGCCGATATTTATGTTATGGCTCTGACAAAACGCATGAGCATGGGACACCAGAGCATGCGTACTTATAAGCTTACCCACTGCCACTACCCCTGTGCACTTACACTGCAACCATGTAGGATAGACAGAACTCCCTAGATTAGATCAAGATCTGGGTTCCACAAATTATGGAATAATCTTTGCTCAACTTACTGTGTTCAGTAAGAAGTCTTTGAATTCTTCTGTTTCCTCCTTTCTTGCGCTCTGATATGTCTTTAGGGTGGACGGGAAATCGCTTATCCCATGGTTTTTTCCCTTTACCAGTCAGTGGATTAGACGATGATGTAGCGTAACGACAGCATTGTGATGCTATTAGATTCAAAGACGATCCTTGAAAGTGAAACAACTTCTCCATAATCATCTTTCGCAGTCGAGACTGCTAACTGCTAATAGGCTATGGACATTTCGTCAAGATCAAGGGCCCTACTTTCATTTTTGCCAAATTTTTGCCAATAAAAATTTCGTTTCCGGCTAGGCTAAAGAGTCGTTCCGTTGTCTGGATCTTCGATTAGAAGCCTATTTGGCCTTGATCAGATGCTCAAGTTCAAGTCTGTCGACCCCCGATCCCGACTAGATTTCTAAGCCGACATGTAAGTAGTCCCATTTCCCACTTAAATCCTCGATTACAATTAGTTTATAACATATAAGTAAACAATAGCCCCTTATAGTTCCAAAGGAGATTCAGATTCCGGGCTGATGCTGATTGACAAATCTGAATACTGAATGAAAAATGACAGACTTTACCAACTACACTAGAAAGCTAGATGTAGATCTACTTCCTAAAGAAACTGTTTTAAATGTTCTTCATTTGCCAGACCAATGTGTGAGCTAGTGAAAAATGCAATGCTGTAATTGGTCTGAATATCTATACTATGTAGTTCTACTCATAGATAATAATATTTTGACCACTGACCAGGAAAACCTGGCAGAGTTAACAACCTTAAAGAGTGTTGGTCATAAAAATGCAGGTTTAAGAATGGATTAAAGCACCCTGTCAACTGTGGACATGGCAGCGATTGCAACACACCGTGGCTCACTCTAAGTGAAAACTACTACTGTGTAGTTGAGGCCAGCTGAAGGCCATTAATCAACTCTGTCCGGCTACCTGCTCAGGGTCACTAGTGTCATGTGCAGTTCTCGGTACCCGCTGTCAGATCAATGGCATTGCCTGAAAATTGCATAAATTCATCTCTTCACTACATCCACACTATTGTACCAAAATTTAATTTCTTTTCTTTCTTTCACTCATCCAACACCACTCCTTGGCTTCATGATTGAATTTTCAACATTCTAGCGTTTGTAGTTTTGGTGAATTGTGCTTTTTAATTGTGTGTGAGTAAATGTTTCGATTTTTTTATGACATCTCTCTAATTAACATGTAATTACAAAATTCATGCACATACCGTTCGTATCCCATAAAGCCTCATTGAAAGAGAAGATACATGTTGTTCTGATACCAAAAAATCTTTGAGTCAGCCAAATTCTGTTTCTGGTTCTAAGCGGTTTATGATCAAAGTTCATATGTATCCAAGGCTGTGTGTAGTATAATGTGTTTGCGTGCGTGTTGCATTCATGGTGGGGCCTGACCTCAGTCACACGAGGTCAATGTGTCATAGTACGGGCGAGGATAACTAATCGGAGCGATCTAGCTACCCATGAACATGACATGATAGACTTAATTATATGCTGCTTTATTGACCAAGGATCAATGACATCTTTGCGAGGCTCATTTTCTTAATTCGTCCCATTGCTTCATGAAATAAGCTGACCTTCATTCATTGCAATGGTACTTAGTTTAAGTACCGTAAGTACCGGTGATGGCATAGCACCTTCTTGATTTACCTGTGTCAGGACAGTTTTCTTTCTTCGTGTCGTTATCTCATGATAATAATATCTTAGGCTTGAAGCACATTGCAACAATTTTAGACTTGCTACCCTCTCGATATCAGCTCTGACCTTGGTGAACTTGTTTCTCAATATTGCCATGACACTGCATTTGCCTCACTAACCTTATTGGCCCGATATCCTCCCGTCACGTGCTTTGTATCGAGAGCGTTCAAAAGCAGTAATAAATTAAATAAAATCATGCTATAACCATGTTGCTCATGCCTCGATAGCAGGACAGGAATCGAAAATGGTTGCAGTGTGTTTCAACACCAAGTGTTATTGATGCGTAATTAGGCGTAATTTGAGGCATTATGGCGAAAATGTACAAAATTATACTTGAAATTTCGTTGAAATTAAGAAACATTTCAAAAAATTTTCCCGATTTGTAAGGGACCTTGTCCCAATTAGGGATATAAATTATATAGATTTGCCAGGCATGGTGACATTTGCGGTTTTATCATATGTCCCCATGGCGAACCGTGCAGCTTTCCTCTGAACCACAACAGTGGCAAAGCAATCATCACCTAACTCCCAATTCATCAGCTAAATGGGCTTGACTGCATTGTTCTTTTATAGTAGATTAATTCTATCTGATATGTTCTACCATGTTACATGATTTTGTTCAATAGTTTTCATACCTGTTCCTTGCGTAGAAAAATAAGATTTAAAATTTGGTTTTCATGTGCAGATTAATCAAGATGCTGTCATCAAGTCTACTTGCAAGTTCACCACTCCTAATACCAGCTGCAACAAGGATTGTAACCACTTGTTGTTGTTTTAGGTAAACAAATGCATTCTGACATAATCTAGTGAATAGAAAATATGTATGCTGTCCTGCTACAACTTAATGAAAATTACGATAAGTGGTAGATCTATAATATAAAGACATTTTAGGAGCAGGAAAGCCTTTTCTTTAAACTGTTGGAAATTTATGAATGAATTTTGCTTTCATGAGCATGGATCTGCCGAAAGCACCTTTGATCACAAGAAAACGAGACTCACTTTACAATTACAATTTAGCACACATTTGTGGAGCGAAATCTAGTTTTAGATTATGTTTAAGTCTTGCAAATTTAAACTTTAGAAAAAGGCAATATGCAGGGTTAAAATTGTTTCACAGTACAATACTGTACATTGGACCAAGCACCCACCTAGATTTCACCCAAGAAAAGTTTGCTGAAGTGAGGCCAGGAGAAATCCTATTTTTTCCATTCCTTCTGTTTCTAAATCCAACTCATCTTATGATGGACTGACAGTGGTTAAGTCCCCTACAGTCAGGTCTTGTTGAGCCAGAGAGGTCTTGAATGAGTGAACTAATGACTTTTCACTTGATTCATTTCACGTAGTGAATGATCCTATTGTGTTTTCTCCGAGCGAGATGAAAGGCGGTCAATGCCTGTAAGTCATTCACACTGCTTTATATGCATGTGTTCCATTGTCAAGAGTGTGTGTTATATGTGTTGAAGAGGCGACCGTGAGACAAAGGCTTTTCATGATGGTTACACTGCATCCTACCTACAGCCCTGAAGTGGCCTTACCTCGGACCAATGAAATGTATTAACCCATACTATACTATTATTCAGTAATCCCTTGCTCACATAACATAATGAAAGGTCTCACACAACAAGATGTCATCAATCCCAACGACCTTGTTGAATGCGGTGTTCATTGTATCATAAGTGCAAGGCATTAAGTGAGTGGTAGACTTATTTGAATTTTCCCCTTATTTGAATCCTGCCTTTACTTTGACGCCAATTGATGGCAATATTGTGGAAAGAGGATTTGGGGTGGGGGGTGGGGAGATGCAGGCAGGACAAAGGTGAATGACTTGATTGCTACCAAGGTGCATGAGCAAGAAGGGAAAATAAGGATTAGGACATTTGGCACATTACCTTAATTCTGTACACACCCAAACTTGTCAATTTCATTTCCAAGATATTGGCATGTACTTGGTTTCACTGTGTTCACTTTTTCTCCTCTAGCTTGACTGGCTTTACCGGTAGTCAAAAGACATTAAGACATGATCAGAATTTTTTTTCTTCATTGTAATGTACTGGGAACCAAAGGGACTGTTTTGATGCATACAACATGTATGGAACAACAAATTAGAAAATTGCTACCAAACATGTATGCATTGACAGAGTAGTAATATCATATCATATCAAAATGTAAGGCCTCATGGGAATACATCCTTTTAATACCTTGTAAGTTAAGCATAAGTAAAAGTTGATTAAAATTGAGCTTTTTATCATCATGGAGATATATTATTATATAAAAGCTGCTAGTTCTCTATCTTTTTGAAGCTGTCGATAGAGTCCACATTTTTTTCTTTCAAAGTTAATTTTTTTCCAGAAGTTTTGACAATATTGTATGAGTATGATAGTCAGCAAAGATGAAGAAAAGGAGACCTGCATAATGACAACTTGAATCAATAGTGGCAAGACAAGCATCACCTTACTCCCAGTTCACCAGCTATTCGATCTGACTGGAACTTTCTTCCATGTCTTTTTTCTATTTACACACACGTGCTCATTTTATCTTTGTAATCAAAGAAGGTGATTTTACAGAAGAGACTGTTGTGAGTCCTTTCAAGATCCATCTTAACAGGAATGCCTGCATGTTGTGTAGCGCTTTAATCTGAAGTAGATCCAAATCAAAAGCAATTAATTATATTATAGAATTATGTTATTATTTACTGTTACATATACCTTCCCTTCTCTTGACTTCATATTCATTTCTGCACGTTAATTCCTTGACTTAACTTACTTTTCATCAGCACATCACAAAAACTCAATGAAATCAGGAAACTTGCCCGCATGAGAATTGTGGACAACAGTGCCATCGGCAAGGCTGCTGCTGAGATTGGAAAACCTCCACGAGTTATCCATGTCTACAATAAAAAACATGTATGTAACTTTAGACTTTTGACTCCTATCTGATTAGTACATCCTGCTGCATGACCTTACTCACTATATTTCTAGTATTATTATTAAATGCAGTATTCACAATTTATAATATATATATTGCAGTGTAGCAGGATTTTTATTCATACAGTAGAATCCGTTTAATACGATATTGTCGGAACTGCTGGTATTATGCCGTATTACACATAATAGAGAATACGACGAACGTAGTCATGAACTACATTATAACATTCACAAAAAGCATGTAGTAGGCTACTTATGCACTTAATGTGTAGTGTTAGGCTTACAGTGTTAATGATGATATACTCAGGTAAGCCCTTCCCTGACTATTATAAGGCTAGTAGATCTTGTACTTATTGTCTAGCAGATGTGTTCATTGATGGCTGTTTTTGCCCTATAATCATTGACTGATCGAATGGGGATGTTGAATTAAGCAAAATCAGCAAAATTTTTTGTTTTAAAGAAGAGAATAGATAAAGATTTATTTTGCACTTTCCACTGTTCCAAGAACAAGCTCAAAGCTCTTTATAATACTTTATCCCCTAACAAGCATACCCCTGAGGAGTATATATGTAGTAAATTGCCGCACATTATGCACAACAATACCAGCTTATTGCTAGGTAGGCTACTCATTTAACACCTGAGTCGAGTGAAGCAATTAAGGTAAATTTTCTTGCTTAAGGGAAAAATACAAGTAGTTGTTGGCTGGAATCGAACCAGGGATCTCCCAATCCCAAACTGACACCTTAACCAATAAGCCATTTGATGATTGGTATTTCTTAGTGAAGATAAGTCAAGAAAAAATCGGGACTTTGAAATTATGTTGTATTAACCGGAATGTCATTATACAGTGTTGTATTAAGTGGATCCCACTGTATTTGTCAGTACTTCATTCCATACTATTGGTTTGGGTCAGTGTTCTAAGATTCATTTAATTCACGGCTGCATTAGATTAGAATGTCTTGATGAGTTGCTGCTGGGTATAATCCATTAGAAGGCCATTTTCTTTTTTCTTTTTTATGGGGGGAATGAAATACGGACATTAAGTTTTTCTTATCTGTTATTTGAAGGCCACCAAATGCTGAGCCATGGTATTGAGTCATAAAACAGCATGTTCAGTAAGCTGGTATATCAAGTGGATGACAATTCTCTTTACCATCTTAGTCGTCTTATATGATAGCCCTAAAATAGTTGCTGTTTCTTGCAGGTTCTGAGAGTTAGATCAAGCAGTTTTTAATGCAACTTTGTGACATAAGCAAGAATAATTGTACAATAATGAACATTGTATTGTCATACAACTTAATGAATGCTGTAGTGTTAGTGACCCTTGAGTCATTTCAATTAGTGACATCAATTACAGGCTTTATTCCCCCCAAACTCACTTCATGGAGATCTACTCTTATGGGATTTTTTGGTGGTATTTTATTTTATCTTTATTGTTTGTTTGGTTTTATTGTTTTATGCTTCTTTTTTTTTTCTCACAAGTGGACACAATGGGGACTTTTTGCCACCATGAATGTTCAAAACTTTATAACCACATCTGAAAAAGTGCAGAGAAGTCTGGGCTGTGCCTTAATAGTTGATCTAATTAATGTAGTAAATTATGTACCTTGTGGGGAAAATGCCATGTCAGGGCTTTGCTTGTAGAGTTCAAGTTCAAATATGTCACATTTGCTGAGTCTGTGTCGACCTCTTCTACAAGTACAATGTCAACAGTTGAATCGGTAGACTGTTAATATTTTTCATCTACATCATTCCTGGACTCTCCTTCATCCGACTCATCTTCATCATCATCATCATCTGAGTCAACTGTTTTTCAATTACCTCATCCTCATTGTCTTCAGCTTTCCCTTCACCTGGAATACACCCATCTTCAATTATTTCCATATTTATCATACAGTGGAACATGACGAGAGCGGGACTTTTCATTCCGGAATAAAAATCCTGCTGCAGGCATGTTCGCTCTGTAGGAATGCATGGCCTATAGTCTGTGTTTACAGTTTATGACGCTTCCTCTTCTTTCTTGCACACTCAGTCTGGAGGCCTAGATCTATCCCCACCACAAAAACAAAACTAGAAAACCTCACACACACACACTGTTTATGTTCTCACACAAAGTTTTCTTAAATCTTGATTACATTCTTTGATACCATGTGCACACTTTCACTTGTTGGTCACAATGTTTAAATCCTTACTACAGTCAGCCCATTCCTTCACCATCTTTCACTTCACATATATATCAGAGTGTGCCTACATCTGGCCGAGGCGTGGGTGCTTCTCACTCATCACTAGCCAATTACAGTGCTGTTTACAGTTGTCTGTCCGGTTTGAGCCCACCAACAGTCACTCCCCACCCTTACTCCCGCCCCTCTCAGTGAACGCCAACAAAGGCTCGATAGGGTTTGGTCTTGAGCTGTGGCCTAGGCTTAGAATGATGCCAGCTGAGCAAAAAGAAGTAAAGAAAGAGAAATACTGTTCTCCTTTTTTTCATCCATAGCTCGTTCAATTACCCCCTCTGTATTGAATATGGGTGTTTGCCTGCCACGTTACCTGAGCACAGATAATGAAGTTTACATAGAGAAAGAAAACGGTGGGTTTTGATAAGGACGCACTGTAAGAGTGTAAAGGAAGCCAGCTTCCATGATCAGCATCTTATCCAAGAAGCCACAGTTGCAGTGCCATACCAGTCCACAGATGGACAATATGGGCACAAAGACTACACAGTAAGAGAGCATTCGATTTAAATTTTGACATTTATGTCACATTTACTCACTGAATTTCTACAGCTGCTGGTGTATGGTATGCTTTTTGGTTTTTTATTTGACAACTATTTACTTTTCCTATTACATCTTTGTTAATCAACAGCAATAGTGTACAGTAGAACATGAAAGTAACGAGCTCAGAAATAGCGAGAGCTCGGAAATAGGGATAAAATCTAAATCCACAATTTTCTTCCCTTATTTGAGTCAATAAAATATAGCATGAAAGTAGTGAGTATGAAAAAAAGGTCAACTCGGAAATAGCAGTATTTCGTCCATCAGGCTAGGACTACAGAAAGGTAAAAAAGTCGGTGAAATTGACAAAATTTGCTTCTGTTCTTTTCTTTTTCATTGAAACAAAAGATCGGTTTCGCAAACGGCCTCACTTAACCGCATCACTTGGTAAAAGAGGGGAATGGAATCAGTAGGGGTGGGGGCGAGAAGGCCATTGGAGTCGGAGTGTTGTGTACCCTGCATGTAGTGCAGGCTGCATAGCCTTGACTCACTCACAGGGAAAGTGATTCCTGTATGCCTACTGTGTATCGATGTCGCAAGATCTAGATTTTGCCTACCCATACCCCAGCCATTCTTTGCCTGACGCTTAGTCTACTGTATCAGAATAGTTCTGAGATGAATTTTACATGATCTTAGAATCACACTTGCTCACATCAAACATGAACACACATCGTATGTAAACACATACAAACACTCAGGTCTAGTCACTAAAGTTTTCTTACCTCTTTTCCTTCCTTTTGACTAATGGTCTTCATCCAGTGCTCATCGTTGATATTCTAGCCTAGTTTATTCATTGTTTCTTTTGCAATTATGGCCAATAGCTTCTTCAAGTTAGTGAGTACTACCTTTCATGACTATTTTAAGCTGCTCGGGAAAAGCAAGAACTCGGAAATAGCAAGTAAGTACAGCTGGTCCCGTCGAACTTGTTATTTCCGAGTTGTACTGTATTAATACTTGTTCAATTCTACACAATATTAATCAATGGACACTCAATCCAAGGTCTGCTTTCCAATACATTTGAAAGGAGATTTCCACATCAGGAAATGAAGCTTACCATCAACCCTAAACCAAACCCTTGGTTGAGGCCTTCACCTTAATTTTCTTTTCAGTTTCCTATTCCTATCATCAAAATCCTTTTCGAGTGTCTTTCCTAAATGTAAAGGTTTACTTTTTACTTTTTTGCCCCATACCACAGACTAAAAATGACCAGACGGGACAGCAGGGCCTACTTCCTGTAAGCGGACCCTGGCCTAGCAATGACTTTTCATCTAGGTAAAATATAGAAGAATAAAGGAACACGAACATTAAAACTGAACGTGTACAAGACTTACACTCTCACTAAATTCTTCATAATTTCCAATCATCAACGCAGAAAACCATGTGCTCTCATGTTTACCCTAATGATACTGATTTAACTTTTGTTAGCTTGCTGTTGTTGACAGCAGAGAATAACTTTAGCCTACAGTACCTTTCCCTGTGAAGGACAATCTGAGATATAAATGCTTCCATTTTCACTTCCCCTAGTGGCTGTCTGCCTTTGAATCGCCAGAATTTAATCAAGCAATCACCACCAGCTGTGACAACCTTCTGATTCAGGCCATCACAGGTGATACCACGGATGGATCCATTGTGAGCTGAGTGGAATGGAAAATTTAAAAATGTTCCTACTCATCCAATCATAAATCAGTTAAACATTTATTCAAAAATAAAGCTGAAATCCTGAATAAGGGATAAAGACAGTATTAATGAATGAAATTTACCAAAATATTGAAAGAAAAAAAAAGCTAAATAATTCAACTATCAAACAAAATTGAAAAATAACACCAAAACATGAACATAATTCTTTAAAATACTAATTTAATGTATGCAATTCCAATATTTCATACTTAAGATGTGTCACGAGAAAATCAACTACTCGTGCAGAAGGCAATATGAAAAAGATTGAAAAGTCATAATCTTCTTCATTTATTAAGATCTATACAGGGGCAATTTGAATGAGATTTTAAAAAACAGTTCTATGTCAGTCATAACATAAAACAAGATGGATAGAATTCTACTTTGACAATACGCTGATTGCCCATTGAGAATACAGAAAGGGCAATGGATAAAAAAGGATACTAAAGCTGAAGCTCAGCCAAAGTTAGATGTGTTTTAAAAGAATCAACTTACCACACTTCTCACCAAAAGAACCACGATGAAGACCTGATTGCATATTATACATGTCCATCTCCCCAGAGCTATAACCTATGAAGCCAAAGTTCCCACATGGACTAATTTCCACAGCCTAGAAAAAGCAAACATAAATAAACTGTATAAAAAAATCTTCCTTTAAGATCCTTCAACTATATGGAGACTTTAACCCAGTAGTAAAAAATGGGAGATGTTACCAGTAAAACGTGTATATAAAGTAAAAAAAATTTTTTTTAATTAAACAAAAAATATTGTCGAGCCCAAGCCATACTATAAGAGTTAAAGAGGATACAATTGCACTGCGTGGTCAGTTTTGCAATCCCTTCAATGGTTCCAGACTTTCAAAACACTCTCCAGTTAATAAATGTCCCTCTTGCTCTATTCATCTGCCAAAAAGTTCCAAGGCAAGTAGAAGAGTGTTCTCTGAGGTTGTTCTTCATTGCTTTTTATAAATGCTCCTTCATCGCATTCATTATAAAAAAGAAGGGATGAAAAAACCGGCACAAATCTACAACATACCAATATAATCTTTAATAAACTGTTTCAGTCTTCTTTCATCAATAACGTGAAAATGTTCAAATATATGCTGAGATGAAGCAACAAAAAGGTCATGTGGCTATCGCTTGAATGTTGTGGTGTATTTCTAAGGAGATGAGACATTGAATTTGTTCTTATTCTGATGACAATCTAAGATTGTGGCCATTGCATCCGCAGCTAGAAAAGAAATACAAAATTATGGCCATACTCTAAGCACAGCAAAAAAAACCAACATACATTAAAGCACATGTGCACGTCGGTGGCTAAGTGGTGATCACATCTCAGCACGAGTCAACAGGCATTCACCATGGTCAGTACAAGTTTGTGTGACCGTGGGTTCGAGGGTCGCTAGTGTGCAGTCAGGCTCATAACCGCATGTCATGGACACTGTGTTAGGGGTAAGGCATTTTACTTCGCTGACCTCCCTTGACTCAGCTGTGAATGAGTACCTGACTGTTAAGATAGCGCTGTACATTTATTTGCGCCTAAGAGACTGCAAGTCTTGTTCTAAATGTTCTGTGTTGCTGTTGGTCTACACTGTGGAAAGTGCGCTAGATAAATGCAATCTTGACTTTACTTAACATACACAGACAAGAAACTAACTTCCATCCTCATTTCCTTTCTTTCCAATTAAATAAACTCACAGAGGCTGAGTCTTGATGATCATAGATGTCACTCTCTTGTCGTGGATTAGAATACTTATGTCTACCCATCGTTGATCTTTGATAGCTCCATGCTGTTACTTGATTGATAGAACGATGACAAGCTAAAATATTATCCCAGTCACTTTCACGGCTAGGCTCTGCACACAAGAAGAAGAAAAGGAAATGGATGAGAATGGAACGGACTAATTCTTTAATCATAAAGAGAACAAAAATTACTCTTCCTGGTATGAAACTACTCTATTCAATTACAACAGAGCTGCCATGTACCAAAAAACTATTTCAGTGGCGATCACCTGAATTACTGTGGCAACTCAAGACACTGTATAATTATACGGCCGAACACACACTTTCACTGTTTTTCTACTTCAGACACATGTAAAACGATTAAGCCAGCTGGAATCACCTAGCAAAGTAATGTTTCTTGCCCTCTCTTTCCCATCAAATGACACTTTTTTATTGTTTTTATTTTTTATATGTTTATCTACTCGTCATCAGTGCACCCTGTGGACACATAAGATCCTCCTTCGTCCAGCCAGCCTCAACCAGCTTAACGATCAATCGATATTGTCCGTCAACTGTCACTGCAGTGTTTCTCGAAGTCATAATTTTCTTTTCTTTTAAAAAATAAGGCCACGGACAAGGAAATGTTTGGTTTTCTGCTGTTGTATGTAATAACAAGACGATATAATAGACTTGACTTGCACAGCCAGCAATACCAGCGGCGCTAATAAATAATTATTGTGGCATTAAAATCGGACCCTATTTAAGGCCAAGAAATTATTCCCAACTAAATGAAAAACTTCAATCTTTCAAACTGAATAGAAAGAATAAGACAATACTGAGCCGACTCTGAATCGGCTAAACAGGCATCACCCACGGTGTTATACTAAAGAACAACCCTTGCCATTGTGTCCTTCATGTGCTGCCACTCTGACAATAAAGCTTTTTTTGTTGAGTGTGCGCACATTAATAAAAATAGAAAGAACTTTTACAATAAAAGAAATTTATCTGAAATCTTTTGAGCTGTGGAACCCAACATCTTCATGGGAGTTTTTTGCAAGCCATCCAATTTGATATTAAAATATGAGAACTCTCACTTTTTAAATATTGTTTTATAGATATTTCAAACATTTTCAAACACTAGGAGGAAAGGCCAAATTCAGACAGTAAAGAGAGAACTGATAACAAAAAAAGCATTAAGATCATCCCCATGGGATCTACTAGCATAATCCACTATCAACAAAGTAATAGTGCAACACTTAATAATCCACAGACTATCAGTAAGTCCTCTGTTATATGTTTTGTCCTTTCTTACTTTTTATTGAGTTGCCCGTAACTTTTTACAAATTTCCACATACAGAATCTAGATCCAAGTTCAATAGTAGTATCTTTGTATTAGTATGATGTTGAGAAAGGGATAATATAAGATTTGTATGAGAGGGTAGAAACAGACAAAGGAAAGAAAGGAAAATTGTTTCAAAGTGGGGAATGAATTTAAAAAGAATTAAAAGGAAACAAAACCCCAACCTGCTACAAATTTCACAACTGGTGGCATTTTGTGCTTGTCAACTTTCAAACCTTGCTTTTTACTTTCCTTCTTATGGTATGAAGCCCTACCCAGGCTTTTATTATGCTTGTCATGGACTGTTGAAAAAGAACGAATTGTACTGTCCTGACCTGCAAAAAAGAAAATAATAGAAACATGTGAATCAAGTCTTACAAAAACCCAGTTAACGTCTATGCATAAAGAAAGAGATGCCTAACTCCTAGAATATTAATTGTGGTAATGAGAAGTCATAAAGTGAAGCATGATACTGACCAATCTCAAAGAACAGATCATTAGAATGACAAATTATGAATGTAAATAGTGACACTGCTATGGTAAAAGCTTATATCATTTTATGACAGTACACACAGTTCTCAAACTCTATAAGCTAATGTTGGATGTTTTGTTAGAACAAAGAGGCAGTAGCAGATATATTGATTCCAGTTACCCAGACAGATGTAACATGGCATTATCTTAAGCCATTTATTCATTTCCCTCAAAAACATAAAACATGAACATATGATCCAAATAATTTGACTTCTTCCTCATAACATACTGATCAACTTAGTTTGACTATTTCTGTCAGTGCACATGTTACATTGAAATTTCATAACTTGTTTCATCTCTGAGAGTAGTTGACTTACTGATGAGCTTTTTAATACTTGCTAAAAAAAATCTGAGCTTTTATAGAGTGCTCAATCCGGTATATGTGCTCAAAGTGCTTTACAGGTGTTCCCTTAAAGGCCTTTTCAACCAAATACCATCTCAATTTCATGTGAAGTATAAGAGGCAGCCATTTTACAGGTGCAATAGCTCTCACATACTGTCAACATCCTCGTCTGCTTATGGTGGGTACTCAATAATACCTGAGTGAGATGAGGTAATGTAAGTAAATAGCCTTTCATAGGACTTAAACAGCGACACGGCACAGCTTCGAACTTGAAACCCTTGTGATCACAAGTCCAGCTCCATGACTCCACAGCCATGCTATTCAATTCAAGCTACTGCAGCAATTGACTGAAAGTAGTTATTTCTTCCAAAAACTTATAGTATTGGGAAAAATTTTAATGTAAGTAGCTACCGATTCTGGAAACTGCCAGGGCATAACGAATTTGAATTTGAATTTTTTATTCTTTAATCCAATTAAGGAAATTTTTGTCGCTTTACAAGTTTTTGATATCAATAAGAATAATA
>JAOWAZ010022251.1:0-27573 GCA_028565935.1 Goniobranchus fidelis
AAATAACAGAAAAACTATTTGATTTTTTTTCAAAAGTAAGTAAAACTATAAATCTACACACCCAGTTTCAAGCACCAAAGTAAATTTGGACAACATAATCAAATTATTTAAATTCTTAATTGTATCATCACTTATATGCGATTCACTTAAATAAGAACCAAGAAAATCATCAATAAATAGAAATACTTTCTTATGTTTTCTTACTCTTAATATTTTAGTTAACATACCAACAACCTCTTTGTAGTCAGTGGGTCTGTATAGGAAAAGTGGCAATATATTAGGATCTAATGTAAAATTCAAATAAGCAAATTCTGTTGTTATCGTTTTGCCAGAACCCTCTTCACCAAGAAAAATAGTTACCTGATTTTCGAATATTGAATTTAACACTTCAAAGTATGGGTTCGTTCGAATAAATTCATTCCGGTTACGCATTCCTTGCCTTATTCTATAATCTTGAAAAAAAGATAAAAGTTCTTTTTCTTCTTGTTCGTTTTTAACTATAGAAATATAATCTTTTAAATTAGGAAGAAAATGTCACAAACTGTACTTTGAAATATTTTGCATTACTCATGATAAATCATATATCTGAGTTATACTATTTTTCTTCATCAACTCATTTTTAAATTTTTCACTTAAATTTACGTTTACATACAAATAAAATCTCTCAGTTTTTTTATTAATTACATTTTTTAAATTTTTTCTAAAAGAATAATTCTTTAGTTCTAATGTTGTTTTGCATTGGTGTATTGCATTATCTTTTTCACACCATATGTCATTACCTTCATCATAATTTCAACTTGTTTCATAGTAGTTCTTGCCAGTTTTTTTAGTTAAAATTTCTTTTATTATCTCTTCGAATTTATGGGAGTGCATATTTGATATAAAATACTCTTGTTCAATGTCGTCCATTTGTACCTATCCTTTCATTTTCAATAGTTAATAAGTATTTTAATTTTATAATAAAAATATAAGATATTTTCAAGGTCTCATACCGTGTATAACTTTGTGCGAACGCACAAAGAGCTAAATGAAAGGAAAAATGCATGTTTTCATTAAGAAAAAATAGTAACAATGATAGAAAGAATAGAAGCAAAATCAATTATGAAAATTGGGAGGATATCGTTAAATATCCCGAACATAAAAATAAGTCTAAAAATCTTATTGTAGAAGATGAACTAAAAGGGAATGTTCAACTGATTGATAAAACAAGTGAGTTTAAAAATGATGTAGAGAAATTCACAAAAGATCAAAGATGACGAAATAAACATATAACTCAAAATACTGCTAGAGATAAAAAGTCAGAAAAAGAAATGGAATTATGATTGAAGGATAAGGAAGTTGCTTCAAATTTTACAGTTCAGGAAAATGCGCTATTTTTTAGGAAAAAATTTCAAGATGATAAAGAACAGATTAAAGATTTTTATATTAAATCACTTGATTCAATTTTAGAGGCAAGTAATATTGATAAAGAAAGAGTTATATTTGCAACTATTCACTTCGATCAATCTAATCCTCATTTACATTTTTCGATATCAAATTTAAAAGAAAAATTTCATAAGACATTAAATAAGAATTTGTTTTCAGTTAATTCAGCTGAATTTAATCCAGTCAATATATTGAAACTAAGACAAAATCATGTTGAAAAAGAAATAGTTGATAATTATTTAACTCGTTCAGAAAAAGAAATTGTAAAATACAAGGGATTTTCTAACGACTTAAAAGCAAAATATTTCCAATTATTTGATTTTCATAAGCCAATAATCGATAGACTTAATAGCAAATATAAAAGTCCAATTTACGCAGATAATAGTGATTATATTGCAATGGATAAAATAAGGGGATTTAAAAGAAATGTTACTAGAGAAAAGCTTGATACAATGGAATGGCATAATCTTAAAAATAAGTTAATATTCAAGTTTAGAGAAACAAAGCTTAAGAAAGAGCTTGAAACATCGATAAGAAAAGAGAACGAAGGGGAAATTGATTCCAAAACACTACTAACTAAAAAGATTAAATATGCAGTTCAATATAAATCTTTAAAAGATAAATATCAATTATCTATTAATAATAAGGATAATAGTCTTAATCCAGGTATCCCTGAACAAAATGTCCTAAATAAGAAGAAATACTTTTTAAGAAAAGACATAGATCTGTTTATGATATTCGGTAAAAAAGGTTTTAAAGATCATAAAAACGAAATATTAAAGAATCGTACATATAATAAACTTTTATATCTTTGCTATGATCATGGCATTACTCCACAAGAGCTTGCAGAAAAATTATATGAAGGAAGTTATGTTCCAAAAAAATATAAGGATAAAGAATTAGACCTTATTCAAAAAGGGGTTTTAAGTTCTAATAACATCAGCTATAATGAACCTATTATTTTTGATTCTAAGATTCATAAACGTGTTCAAGAGAATATTGAGAAAAATATTAATGGAACAATAGATAAATTAAGAATCTTCTTAAACGTAGATAAAGAAGTATCAGTTTCGAATGATAAAGAAGAGCAGAAATCAAAATATATAGGTATAAATAGTGACTTTATCAAGAAAGTAAAAATGAACTATGAACTGAAACATTCTAATGTTTTAGATAATAAATATACTTATAAAATTATTAACACTGATGAATATAATATTGCAATAAAAAAAGAAATCAAGAAAACAAGCTATACAAATAATAGCTCATTTAAAAAATTCATTTTCGTATTCTCTAAGATTGGCCTTTTAGATAGCCTTAATAGGTCTATTGAAAGAGAAATGAGAGAGATTAGGGAAGATATTTACAAAGATTCTATTTAATATTTCATCCAATCTGAAAATGCAGGAAATAATAAATCTTTATCCTTGAATAGTTTTTCAAAATTTATTCTTTCTTCTTTAGAACAAAAAATAATCATTCTCTTAATCTTCCCATTTTTAACTAGTAGATTGAAAATTTCCTCGTCGTTATTAATACTCACACCATAAATTAACACTGTTTCAGTTTTAATATTTTCTATTGATCCATAACCGTCCACGTTATCAGTTGTTGTTTTATTTTTTGGAATTTTTGCATTTTTAAGAGATTCAACCAAGAAAGATGTAACGGGGTTATTAGGATTTTCATTAAAATATTTCAAAACATTTGTATATAGAATTTTTTCGTTGCTTTCTACAGAAAAAATAACTTTATTTGGAAATATTCTGTACTTATCTAATTCTTTATTAAAATATAAATATTCCTTCTTCAAATCATTGGGCAGGCCTTGTGATTTTGCAAACTTTTCAACATATTCAAAATTTGTTTTCACTTCTCTATCCTTATCAAAATATCCATGAGGGTAGAAAACGCTAAAATTTGGATTGGAATTTCTCATAACTGGATCTACATTTAAAGTGATAACATCTTTAAAATTTCCAAGTCATTTCATGCGTTCATTAGTATATTTTTTGTTTAGTAAATTGTATTTGAAGAACAACACTTCTTTTATTGCGTGAATATAAATTTCCTTCAATAGTTTATAGCACATCGATACACTTCCATATGCATTTAAAATTGAATTTGGGTCTAGGGTATTGCCAATAACTGTTAATATGTTTGAAGAATCTAAATTATTATGCATATTATCAAAGAAAGAGTCTATTTTCTCTTCATCATTGCAATCTTCGCAGTTCCAACCTATTAAATTGTTGAGCAACCAATATTTTGTAATATCTCTTGCATAATCAATATTTTCCTTACTTGGGTTTATATCGATTAATGCATTTAGATCAAGATATACCATTTTGTCTTCCAATGTTCCTATTTTCATTGCATTCTTAATGGAATGTGATATTTGATTATAAAACTTTAAATACATATTGTCGGTATCAAAACTACTTAGTATCTCAAAAAATCTTTTATCTACATTTTTAACAAATGATGGTCAGTTCTCATCCTTAAATTCAGATATATTTATTCCATTTCCAATGATAATTGTTTTATTCATGTATTTATTATCTCAAATAAATAATTTTAAACTCACTTTAATGCAAATTACATATAATATATACATATTGTTAAAAGGAAGAAAAATGACAAAAAAAGAAAAGATAATAGAAAAAATAAAAAACTTTGAAGATAAATACTTCAACGAAGATCAAAAAACAATTGCAATAAAAATCATTGAGCAGACACCAGAATCTGAAGTACAAGCTTATGCAGATTTTATTTTTATGAAAAGAAGAACAGGATTTGGATTTGATTATTCACCAGAAATTGCTAAGGGAAGACTAGTTACATTAAGAGAAGATAAAGAAAGACGAATAAATGTTGAGGACGAGGTAACAGAAGATGAGAACAAACTAATAATCGGTGACAATTACAATGCATTGAAATCATTACTAGTTACTCACAAAAATAAAATAGATGTTATTTATATTGATCCTCCATATAATACAGAGTCAGCTAAAGAAGATGGGAATCAATCATCTAAAGAAGGTGAATCATCTAAATTTATTTATAAAGATAAATTTGGTCGGGGCGGATGATTAAATATGATGAAAGCAAGACTGACACTTGCGAAAGATTTACTTACTAGTGAAGGAACAATTTTCATATCTATAGATGATACAGAACAAGCCTATTTAAAAGTGCTTATGGACGAAGTTTTTGGTGAGCAAAATTTTGTTGGTAATATTATTTGAAAAAATAGAACTACCCCAAACGACCCAAAAATAAATATTGCAACAACTCATGAATATATTCTTGTATATTCAAAAAATATATCTAATATTAAATTTAAAGGTATAGAACGTGATTTTAAAAATTATAAAAACCCCGACAATGACCCTAATGGACCATGAATAAAAGACAATCCTTCTTCAGCATCGGGAAATTATAAATTTGAAATCATCAATCCACATACTAAAGAAAAATATTTTCCACCAAAAGGAAGATTTTGAGCGTTTTCTCAAAAAAGAGTGCCCGAATGAACCAAAAGCGGGAAGCTTGTATTTCCCGAACAGAAAAACAAAAATTTCTATATAAAAAAATATCAAAAGGATTTAAAGAGCAAAACCTTAACACACCCAACAATATTTGATAAAGCACTAACAATGCACGGAACAAAACAAGTAAGAGCTATATTGGATGATCATCTATTCAAGTATCCAAAACCAACTGAACTAATTAAATATCTAATAAATTTAATTGATAACAATAACTTAACCATTTTGGACTTTTTTGCTGGATCAGGAACTACAGGGCAGGCCATAATGGAATTGAATAAAGAAGATGGTGGTAAACGTATGTTTATACTTGCTACAAATAACGAAAATGATATTGCACATAAAATAACTTACGAGAGAATGTGTAGAATAATAAATGGAAAATCTTCAGCTGGCAAAAATGTATTCAAATGGATTAAGAACAATAAACCATTTTCTGACACAAAACTCAGAGTCATTAATATTGACGATTCAATAAATATTACTGTTGACAATAATGTAGATGATAAAGTATACACTGAAGCACTTGAAGGATTAAAACTTCTTGATGGTAAATTTAATAAAAAAGATATAAATCTTTACTATGATCTTGCAGCATTGAACCCCCTACAAAATGATGATGATAAATTTAAAGAAAGTGGTGAGGAATAACAATGCAGTTAACAACTTCTCAATCAAATTCAGTAGATAAGTTATTAAAGGCATGAGCAGATAGGAAGTCTTACAAGTTTACATCATTTAAAGCGCCTACGGGGTCTGGTAAGACTTTTATGGCATCGGAATTTATTTCAAGAGTATTTGCAAATGAGGTGGGTTCAGAACAAAAGACTATTTTTGTTGTTGCAACTATTTCTAATGCTGAACTACCAAAACAATTTGCAAGAAAATTAAATGAGTATAAGGCATATCATGACTATCAAAATTATAAAATTGAATACATTGAATCGCCTTCGAGCTCAAAAAGTAAATCAAAAGGCATAGAAGATATTAATGAGTTTATTCTCGAAGATAATAAGGTTTTTGTATTTGGTACATCTTCATTTGGCAAAAACACTTTATTTCATTCTAATCAAACTCTCGATACATTCCTTGCACAGGCTAAAGAACTAAATTATCAAATTTTCTTTATTAGAGATGAAGCTCATATTGGTAGTAAAGAGAAAATTGGTAAAGACGAGTTAAAAACATTTGATGATAAACTAAGAAAAAATTCTGACTTCATAATCAACATGACAGCTACACCTAAAGACAAGAGAAATTTGATCATTATGTCACCTGATGATATGCAAGAAGATGGCTTCTATTTGTTGAAAACAGAAATGGAAAAAACTAAACTTTCCGAAGATGTAACAAATGAGCAAATAATAGATGACGCAATTAGTGTGTTTAAGAAAACCAAAAAAGATTATCAGTCTTTTCCAAACGTCGTTATAAATCCTGCAATGCTAATACAAGTTATGAATGATAGTGATTATTTGAAAGATCCTGTAAAACATGAAATGTTTGAAGAAGGTTTATCATTATTAGAAAGTAAATTGCAAAAAGCGGGATTAAAGTATCTTAAATATTTAAATAATAAACCTGTAGTTGTCGGGACAAACGTGCCGAACACATTACAATACGCCTCTCAATCAGATTCCGAGATAGACGCAATCATTTTTAAAGTGGGCCCAGCAACCGGATGGGATATTCCAAGAGCCAACATGTTATTGCAATTAAGAAATGTTTCTTCAGAATCATTAAATGTACAAACTCTAGGAAGAATAATGAGAAATCCTTATCCTAATCTTGAATTCAATGATGTTACTGATAAATATTATTTATGATCAAACTATCAAAAACCCACGCGTGATGAAGTATTTTATAAGCTAAAAGATAGATTTAAAGATGAAGAATTCTTTTCAGGGAGAATTAATCAGTTAAGCAGAAAAGTTGTTGATAATAATGATCAATATATTAAAGATGTTAAGGAATTCTTGGACTCAGCTGAGTTTAGAAATAAATTAAAAGATATTAACCCTAAAGAAGATATTATTTATGACTCGATTAATTATGGAAATGCTTTAGTAAGAAATAAAATTCCTAATCACATATATTTAAGAATATATAATATTAAAAAACGTAATGAGCATGAAAAAAACTATAAACTTTCAGTATTCTCGGAAAAACTCATCAACATTGCAAAAGAAAGTAGGATCAATATTGAGATAGTCTGATACGTACTTTTTTCATTTATTCCAAATCTTTCTGAAATTAGAAATCAAAATATGAAATGAATACATGATCCTGATCCATATGAACTTCTTGAGAACGCAAAACCTCGAGATTACTACACATTGTGAAAGGACAACACAAAAGAACCTAAATGAGTTAATACATCAAATTTCGAAAATTATGGCTATATCCAAATTGGTGGAGATGAAGATGTTCAATATTTAGATTCTGAACCTGAAAAACACTTCTATACAAAATTTGATGAAGCTGTATCAAAGAAGCAACGTAAAGATATTTCATTCTTCGCAAAAATGCCTACTCTTGGTTCTAGTGTATATTTTGAATATTATTCTAAAGTTAAGGGAGGCATCGCTAAATCTTATATGGATTTTGCGATTAAATATAAAGATAAAGTGATTATGGTTGAGGTCAAATCGAAAGACAATGATTATGATCCTAAAAAGACAAAAGAACTCTTGGACACATATAAAATTTATATGCAAAAATTCAATCATAAAAACCTTTCATTAGTCTTGTTTGAATATGACGGCAAGGCTGTAAATAATTATGCAAATGCATACATTGACAATGAATGAAAAGAAGATATGAGCTTCAGAGATCTTTTCGATGAGTTATTCGAATAAACCGCTAAGAAAACTCTAATAATATAACCATTAATATATTCCAATAGTAATAATTCAATATTATTACTTTTTATTTATAAAAAGAACATATCTATAAAATGCTATACCGATATCTTTTTATGCTATCTCAATTAATGAATTATGCTATCTCAATTAATGAATTATGCTATTTACAAATGATCAATTAAATAAAAAACAAAAAAGCTAGAAAGAAAATTCTAGCTAATAGATTAGCCAATAATTTTAAGTTTTATTTATAGTTCTCCAATTGATAGCATTAATTCATCTCAAGTGTCTTCTAATTCAACATCATCAGGTACTTTTTGTTTTACTCGATTAGTAATATCATCTTTATCATAAAAATACGTTCAATTTGTATTAAAGGAAATTGTATTCACTGTATAGTAAATATTCTTTATTTTTTGTTTAATAGATACTGCTTTTTTAAAGATAGCTCTAATTTTTACAAGTTTTAAGAGACTTCTGCGCAATCTACCATAAGATATTCCCAATTTAGCAATAATTGTCTTTAAATAACCTTTAAATGGTCTCTCATTGAATGCCTTAAGATATGCAAGTACTTGAAGTTCGGTAGAAGAAAGAAAGCAAGATCTTTTTTCAGAAGTAAAACTCGGAAGATTAATATATGTTTCTCCTTTAATATGTAGAGGTCTTGATAATCTTATGACTCTTTTTATTTGAGAATTTTGATTATCGCCTGAAACTATTCTTCCAAATTTATTTACTTTTTCATATGTAACAACCACTAGTCCTGGATACTTATTATTAATATTTTGATAAAGATCATGCACTCCATCGAAGCGAACACCTATAGCTGCTTCAATTTCTTTATTGGTAGCAATGAGGTTAGCTTTATTTAACTTTTCAATTAAAAATAGAAACGCAATTTGTTTTCTAGTCAAATTATTAAAATACTTATGATCAAAATTAACATAATAGTTATTATGCTTTGATAATTTTCTTTCTTTAACTTTATTATTAGTTCAGGAATTATCTGAACTCATATATTTATTTTCTATTTTCATAATTAATCAAGCTATCTCATCAGTGCTAGGAGCTTATCTCTAGCAGACATTTGCAAAATACAAATGTTTCGAAATGTGATATTATTTTGAAATAAAGGAGTATCTATGAAAAAAATAATTGCAGTAGGATCGTTAATGAGTCTAGGCGTGTTACCAACTATGGTTGTTGCTTGCTCAAATAATAATGATTCCGAAAGTGCTATTCAAGATTTGATTTTCTTTAAGTCAGAAGAAAACATTCTTTCATCTAATCAAATTTTTTGAATTAATTTCGCAAATGATAATGATAAAAACCCGATGGCTGGGACATACAATACAAAAATTGAGGACTTTACATTTAAAACTGTAGATAGTATAAAATACAATAACCCAAAATATAAAACAAATCATATTGAAGTACCTATTTCTGGATATAAAACAATTCATTTGTCAAATGTTTCCAAGAGTACCATTAAAAATCTAAAATGACTAAGATCGACCTATGTAGAAGATGGTAAAAGATCTACTTATTATTTAAATCCAGAATTAATTTCAACTATACTGGGATACCAAAAAGTAACATCAATCACCACAACATCACCAGGGATAACGGTAACATCAAGCGTTCCCAAATGACAAATTGAATTACATTTAAATTCAACAACCATTAAGGTGGAAATAGACAAAGATGAACTTGATAAGTTAAACATCATTAATAACTAATGCTTGTGCATGCTAGATTCTATAATTTGTTTTAATATTTCTTTATCGAGTTCACTGTTTTCTGATTCTACTTTACTATGTACAAAATTTCTTAAATGTCTTTTTGCATAGTCAGTAGTTTTTTTGTTATCAATTTTAATTGCACCAGTTTTAAATTCTTTTCATTTTCTTAGCATTGCTAGTGAAGATTTAATCGGATCTTCTCTTTGCATAGAAAGAATATATTCACCAAAAGGAAGTTTCATTAGTTCATCTGGATGAACTAGCTGCCTAGTTCTTTCAGATTCACTAGAACTAGAAGAAGTGCCTCTATCATTTGATGATCTACTTTTAGAATGAGCCATTAATGATCTTTGTCCCAGTTTTTGAGAAAACTTTTTAGCGGTATCGACATCACTAGTAAGTAAAAAGAATTCATAAGCACTATTGGATATGATTGTGTTTGCAACATAATTTCCATACTTTTCATTTAATTGAGAATAGTTTTGAAGAAGTAACATAAAGAATATATTTCTACTTCTTGCGACCGTAATCATTGCTGTCATTTGTGGTATTTTAGGTATATTCCCGAATTCATCTAGTAAGAAATACACTTTTCTCTTTAATCTATTATTTATTTGCTTGGAAGCTAGGATTATCAATTCTTTATATATTTCTGATATAAAGAGAGAAATAAAAGGATATTTTGCAACTGATTCATCAGGAACTATTACAAATATTGCCTGAGGTTTGTCATTGTTTAAAATAATGTTAGTTGTTGAAGTAACTCTTTTTACGATTGGATCGGTATATATTCTTAATCTAGTTACACAAGTTTGCAATGTTGAAGCTACTGTTTTTTCTGAACCCTTAAGATTAGAACCTCCAACTATAAGTGCTCTAGAATTTGGATCAAGTTCCTTCATTAAATCCTGCAATTCAGTAAAAGATGTTTGATGTATGTTAGAAACAATATTTGTAAGATTAAAATATTCTTTCCTATAACTATTAATATTTTCTTCAGCTTTTTCTAAATAAACAATCACAAAGAACTGAAATACTGAAGCAGCTGACTCTTCAAAAAATGTATCGCCATTATTCTTTAACGGAGGAAATAATGTAGAAGCTAACTCCGATAGATTATTCAATGCATTTTCTTTATCATTTTTAACAAACCATAATTCTCATATTTTATCTAGTGGATTCCAATTGTTTGACTTACTATGGTCTCTTAAATTAATGGAGATAACTTCATATCCTCTTAAGTCCAATAATTTAGAGTGTCTGTTAAATAATTCACCTTTAGGGTCAGATATTATCATTGAAGGTTTATCACTTGATCTAGCAAATAATTGAATATTTGCGTCAAGGAGTAAAGATGTTTTCCCCGAACCTGTAGAGCCAATTACTAAACTATGACCTTCTTGCCTTGCTTGATAAAAAGACAATGATTTGTTTTTGAGTAATTTGGTCTTGACTATCCAAGTAGATTCAAAAACATCTGTATCTTTTTTATATGTGAATTTTTTATTGAAAATAACTTTATCCATGAAGTTGGATGTTGCAAGTTTAGTGGTATGATTTTTTGATGATGTCAGTTTTAAATATAAAAGATATATCGGAAATATTATTAATCAGAGTATTACAGGATAAACAAATACTTTCCAATTGATCCAAATACTATTATTTAAATTAGAGTAAATGTAGCTAATGGATAATGAAATTAGAATTGATAATATTAAAAATATTATTGCAATGAATATCAGTGATATTTTGTTGTCTTTTAAATGCATATTTCCTTTCATTGCTATTTTTTGTAACCTTTTTTATATAATTAATATGTTTCAAGGAGGTTACATGTTTAAAAAAATGTTGATTTTCACGGGAACTTTAGTTGCTGCTACTGCCCCTGTTGCTTCTGCGGTGAGTTGCAATAATAAAACTAACACTGAGACCAAGGTGGGTGCAGATATAAAACCATCAACTGAAAATATAGAGCCCAAATCAAAAATCGAAATAACGAAAATGCTGAGTGGGTACAATGCCATAACTGATCCCGATCCTAGATGAAAATACTATCGAAGAGATGTATCTTACAATCAATATGGCATATCAACAACTCCATGAGTAGAAATACATTATCATGAGTATCATAGATTGGGAGGAAAATAATTATTAAGTTATTTTCTCCTTCTTTTTAAGATATATTTTACAACACTAGATGTTATAAATATGAAAAATGATAGAAATGATGTTAAACTAAAAATACTTGCTGTTTTAGGCAATGCCTTTCCTACTTGTGAGAGGTTTTTTATTTCAATATTATGAGTAAAAATCGTGAATAGAATAGCAAATAAAATCATCAAAGTTAAAGATATTCACATCGATCAATTAATGATTAACTCTTTAATAGAATATTTGTTTTCGCTATTTAACAAGAATCTATTGAATTTGTTTGATTTTTTAATTTGTTTCATAATTTTCCCTTCGATATTTTTATTGGTTTTATTAATTTATCAAAATTATTAACCATTATTATCTTTATAATGTAGTTATGGATTGATTAGATAAAGTAATAACAGCCGTTATAGCATTAATTGCTATACCACTAACTTCATACGCAACAATAAAACTTAATAGAAAATTAAAGCTACAGAAAATAAAGGTTTTTCATAGATCTGGATTTGATATATATTCGAAAGATATTCAAGGCGCGATAAAATCAGTTCTCAACAAGATGAATACAAATGAGTTTGAATATGTACACAAACCTTTTGAAATATATGTTGACAAGGATAAAATTGAAATTGACACATTCACATACAATGAAGATAATAATTATTTTGCATTATTTTATAGGCAAAATGCAATTGGTTTTACAGACATATATTTTATTGACAAGAAATCAATGAATAAGCTATATAAGATATCAAAATCATCTTAATGTTCAAGAAGCTCTAATTCTTCATCAGACAAGTCGATTTGGATTATCTTTCTCTTTTTAGGACCAATCGCCAGAATACCCGAACCCTCTTTAGCGGATGAAAGTGTTTCTCTTTCTTGCTCAGTTAATCCTCCAATGGATTTGTAAATATCATTTAAATCTTCAATGTCTCCTGGATTCATGCCTAATAAGAATGCATATTGAGATGTATTAATGATTGCAGATGTTTTTCGTTTAATTATTTCTGAACCACCTATAAAATCTCTAACATTTTGAGTAGTTATTAATGTCATAGAATCATACTTTCTAGCCCTTTTAACCATCTGATACATAAAGTTAAGCCCAAAAGGTTGCTTTTCATCTACAAGTAAATGTGCTTCATCAATAACTATCATCATTTTTCTTGATTTATTATTATTTTCTTTTAAAGTTTTATTTTGAACCATAAGACCATTAATCATCTTAAGTAATAAGAATAACTGTGAGTTACTTAATCTTTCATTTCCGGATTCCATTAATGTATGAGTATCCATTACAATGAAATCTGATCTATGAGGATTAAAATTGGTATATCCATTCCATAGTTTATATTCAGGTGAATTTTTATCATTAAATACAGACAAATAAAGTTCAAGTTTATTAATTATGTCATCTTGATTTTTTGTTAATAGTTTTTCTTTTTTCACTAGTTCATATAAATCACTTAATAACGGAAAGCTCTTAGGCCTTATTTTTGTAATTGACCTCTTAGAATCAATTCTCTTGAGTTTGTATACTTTCAAAATCATTTTTCTTAATAAATTAAGTTCAAGAAATGACATTTCAGGATATAACGTTTTAAAGAACTGTTCAAGAAATTGAATATGGGATGACAGGAGTTCCCTATCATTAGATTCATTTTTAAGAAATTGAAGTGGGTTTATGATAATCTCATCTTCACCATATAGTTTGTCAGATCCAAAATTTATTCACTGGCCTTTAAGTTTTTTACATAATTGCATATATTCTCTTTCAGGATCTATTGCAATTACTTTTCTACCCATAATAACTTGATCTTTAATTAGTTTTAACGAAGTAGTTGATTTTCCTGCACCTGAGGTTCCTAAGATTATTCCATTAGAGTTCTTTCTATAACTCGTTCTATAAAATGGATCGAAATAAATATTTGAATTGGTATTTGTATAGCCTAGATAAATACCCAATGGATCCCTTAATGATTCAGAAACAAATGGGAACCCATAAGCAAATGCAATAGATGGAAGTTCCAATGAAACTAGCTTCTTCGTTGAAAGAGTTGCCTTAGGCAATATAGATTCAAACCCTTCTTTTTGTAAATTTTTTAGTCCTGAAAAATTTATATTCGAACCAATTAACTCTGATGTTAAAATACCGCTAAATTCGTCTAATTCTTTTAGGGTCTTGCCTTCAACTTTTATGAAAGTGTATGTTGAAGAAATTGACTCTCCATTTGCATGCAATAAATGATTTAGTTCATATAAACCTTCAAGATATGTATTTTTTTGAGTTCCTTGTGAAGCTTTTTTAATTGAGAGTTGAGCTACTTCAAGAGATCGAATAACTCTATCTATCTTTTTTGTAGCCTTTTGTTTATTAAATCTTTCAACTTTGATAGTTCAAGAAAAGTTGGAGCCAATGTTTAAAGAATCTAGTCATCCTATGTTTGCGTATAGCGGAAATCCCGTAACTGCATATATCCTGAAATATTTATTTGAAGTCTTTATGTAACTAGGGAAAAACTTTATATCCTTAATGTTTTTTATATCTTGATTTGAATTTAATCCATAATAGGATTTAATTATTGATTCTGACATTTGCTTATTTGCTTGAATAGGTTCTAAGAATGCTATATTTAGTTCAGTAATTATCTTATTTTTGTTGGATTCAATATGTTTTTTTGAACCATATAAAATTACAAAATATTTATCTATTCAATTAAGTTCTCTTACAGCGATTGTTTCAAGAATATCAAGATTCGTTTCTATTGCTTTTTTATATTCTTTTACCCTTGTATTATTGAGCCTTTTCATCAATAAGTTTTTTTGATTTTCCAATGAATTTGGAAGAGTCACCTTAACAATTGAATAGTTGTCTGCATTATTTTTTATAAATGTTCTAAAAGATTGAATTCTTGACTTTTGTTCTTTTTCTTGAAGTATGTCGATGTTGAATCCTTGAACTTCGATCGGCAATGCATATGAACCATTTTTTAATTTAATATATCCATTCTCAGAGATTTCCTTGTACGGATATAAATCTTGAATCTTTTTATAAATTTTCTTAGAGAAAATATATTTTAAAAATCTATAGGTTGAAACATATCCTTTTTTATCATTTATCGGAACTGTCATTAGCATTGAAGCTAGCAATATTAAAAATGTTACTCCAAATTTAATTCAATAATTTATCGGCATTATGGTTCATAAAAGAATTATTAATATTGCAAAAATAGATAGAAAGGCTAAGTCATATCATGTGAATGAATGAATTATTTCTGCCTTGTATCTTCTTAATGCTTTTGGTATTATTGGTCTATATTCCATTATTTCCTTTTAAAAGAGTTTCTAAACTCTCTCTTTTGATCCTTGTATTTAGTAGAACTATTTTCAACATCTTTTCTTTTTTGCTTAAAGTTATCTTTAAAATCTTTTTTATTGGTTAATCTAGTCATCTTAGAATTAATTTTTTCTTGTCTACCATCCATAAACCTATTTCTTGATCTCTGTGATCCTAGTTTTCCTCTAGAAGCGTTTGCGAGAGCGTTATTGATTTTTGACGATCTATTTTTTCATGTATCAGCCACACGACCTAATTTACTTCTGTTGGAACCTGGTAATGAACGTTTTGATTTGGATTGTTTAAGGCCTGCAATTGCTAATGCTCCTCCAGCCACCCCGCCAGCTATTCTTGAGCCAGTTCTTAGAAGTCTAAATGCCTGTCCCATTTGCATTCCATCCATTATTCCATAACCAGCCCCAACAATTCCGGATAAGGTTTGACTGGATTTGTAAGCAGCAAGCATCCCACCTATTCCAAATATCCCTAGAAAGAATAGCAATGATAAGTAGCCTGTATTTGTATGATCCAAATTACTTGCTTCTAACCCCTGTTTAAACGAATCATTTAAAGTTCCAAATATCCGTAAGGATATGACGATTCCGAATATTCCAATAAGTTTTGCAATTACCATATTTAATCATGTTCGCATTCTCTTGCCATCATCAAATGCACTTGTTGAAACAACAATTGGTGAAATGATAAATAATAATGCTAAATCAAATATTCTGACAACAGCAAATAGTGCAGCTAAGAGCATAATTACACAGGCAGTGATAATTAGTGCAGAACCTACAAGCAACATAAATCCATCTTGTTTAAAGTCGCCAAATGATCTATCTCAATTCTGATCCTTATTCCCAGTTGCAATTTGATAAAAGGTAACAACTAACGAATTCTCTTTAAAGTTAGAAAGGTTTTGTCTTAAATTAATTAACCCAGAATCAGGGAATTCAGGTGAACCTG
The DNA here is from genome assembly GCA_028565935.1 of Goniobranchus fidelis. Taxonomy (NCBI): domain Eukaryota; kingdom Metazoa; phylum Mollusca; class Gastropoda; order Nudibranchia; family Chromodorididae; genus Goniobranchus; species Goniobranchus fidelis. Next base: position 16,046 of record JAOWAZ010022251.1, read on the forward strand.
AGATTAAATAACTCATAGTGGTTTGTAATTCCTGAATATTCGTAATGGTGGAAAGACTCTTACTTTTGATACTTTCTCCATTTCCATAAATTATTTCAAACATTTTTCTATAGTTAGAAATAGCTCTGTTTTGTAATGAATTCTTTTTGTCTGCACCTTCATATGAAAGTAATGTTTTGGAATCATTAACTCACTTATTTACTTTATCTAGTGATACTTGAAGTGAATCTGATAATTTTTTAACTTGCTCAGACATCGATTCATTTTTTATGTTTGGCTTCAACTTATTGATAATGCCTTGCAACTCGCCTAAGGCAGAGTCTACTTGATCAATTAGTTTAAATGTGTCTGTTCCATTAGAGACAAATAATGATGATTTTAAATTTGTGAAATCATCTTGTACTTGTTGAGCGATCTGTTTAATAGTGTCATTGGTTTTTCATTTTGAGTCTTTATCAATTAAGTTTGAATAAATCTCATCTAATGTATATGATGTTTTTGTTCCATCACTTTTACCTAAGTCACTAGTATCAAGCATATTTAAATATTTTTTGGAACTATTTATATTAAATTTGATTGTGTCAGCTGAGCTTTTTAAATTGGCAGCAAGCCGAGAAGTATTTTTGGAATATACACTTATATTGTTATTTGTTATATTTATGTGCTGTCCATTTATTGCGGATAAAACACCACCAGATAAACTTAACACCATTAAAAATACTGCTGGGATTGCAAAAATTGTTGAAGTGGACAAAACAATTTGCCCCAGCTTTCTAATTGGGCCTCCACCTTTTTTAGAAATAGATTTCACCATTGCTAAACCTATAAATATTGCTAATAAGGTACCGGCAACACCTAGCATAATAAGGAAGTAATATTTCAATGGACTATCACTAGTAAAAAAGTTAAGTTTTGGCTTTCCATCGACCATTGTTGTGTTAAATAAAAGTTTATCTACATTAGAACCTGAGAGCCTCTGAAAAGCTTTATCTAAATAATTTAAGACTGTTAATGGCCCTCTCATGAGAATTCCATAGAGAAGGCTCATTATAAAGCTTGTTAAAGGAGATAATATTAATTTAAATACACCACCTATTGCATTTCCAATAAATCCCATAATTTAAATTAATGATATGCTCTTGGCATTTGATGATATGAATGAACTATCAGATCTTTCATTGCTTTTGCAGTTGTTGTGCTTGTTCCGCTTGAATCACCAACTTGAATGGTTTTATATGTAGTATTCATTAGTATCAATACAATTGTCGGACCTGTAATCGTAACGATTAAACCTACAACTAATCAAAATAATTTAGTTTTTATTTCTTTTCTTTGTTCGGGTCCGTCTGCTTTTGATAATGCACCACCATATTTGAATGTTAAAACTGCAAAATATATTGCAAGACCACCGACAAGAAATGGTGTTATGGAAGTAATTATATTTTGCAATATAAGTCCTCCTGCACCCATGCCACTAAATCAACCTTTTCACTGAGAATTTGAAACAAGATTCATTATCTCTCTATTCCCTCTCTATTTTTTGATATTTTTGAAATGGCATTTTCTATAACATCTTCAATATCGATATTCATCTTTGAATTTGCAAGACCATACTTTATTTGGTCTTTATTGAAGCCTAATACTTTAAGAGTTTTGGAAGCTTCTAAAAACTTCTTTTTTTCAGCACATTTGCTCTTAAAGATTTCTTTATGATTTATTTCTTCGCCATTTTCAGCAATGTCCATACCATCTCTAGTAAATTCCTCTGTTAACCCTGTTTTACTTGTAGTATCTTCCTTGTACTTTTCAGTGTCTCCCACACCAAAATCATCTAAACCTGGTCCAGAATTAGAAAAGGCAACAAAATATTTTTCATTATTGTAGATTTCCTGAAAAAGCTTAAAGTCATTAATTTTATAACCTTTGCTTAACTGGGCATTAATAACATTTAGAATAAGTTTTTCATTAATAATGTTTTTCATTATCTTTCTCTTTCGTTGTCGATGTTTTGTGTGCATGCAATATCTTTTACAGATGTTACTAAGTTAGCACCTTGTTTGATTAATTCATTGTTATAGTTTTTATCCTCTTTTGGAAAGGCATATATTTCTTTACCAAGATTTAGAAAACTTGAAACAATGTTGGAGTGAATCTGTTTAGATGAATTGAAAAGTAATAATGAACTAGATAGTGCAGCTGATAATCTATTAGTTCTTTTGATATCAAGTGTTACACCTTCTGGCGCTTCAGTGATCACAAGATTATTTTCAGGAATGTCTTTGTAACTATCTATACCTTCAGAAGAAACTAATATCATTCCTTTATTTAATTTTTGGGTTTCTTTTAATAGTTCCGTGTCTTTAGCAGAAACTAAGGTATTAACAATTGTGTGTGATTTTGTAAGGTCTTTCATTGTTTGGCTTATCAATTTAGATTCATTTTCGTCAATTGATTGAACAGATGTTGCAATTGTTCTATTTTTTAATAAACTAACATCACCTTTATAAAATACTACAAATGGTGGTTTGTAAGATTCTTTTAGTTTAGTAGGATATTCCATATCAATAATTGTGTTTCACTTTTTATCTTTATATTCAGCTTCGATTTTTCTTATTTGATCAACGCTTACTTTTTCCTTATCTTCAAGAGCTTTAAAAATTTTATCTCAATCACCCTTGTATTTGATTGCAAAATGTAATAGTATGTAGTTCATATTATTTTGCCTCCTTAAGTTTCTTTAACTCACTTGGTTCTATGAAGTCAGAAACTTTACGTTTTTTTAATATCTTTTTAATATCAAAAATTGTTTTTGGTTTTTTTGTTGTGCTTTTTGACATTTGCACCTCCATAATACTGAGCTATCTCATCAGTGCGGGTAGCTCATCTCCCGCAGACATAAACTATGTTTATGTTTCGAATTATTTTATTTTTGATCCTTTAAATCTTTTGATCAATAAGTAAGTGATAAATGCAATAAGTAAAGAACCAGCAATTGACGATCCGATAATTATTCCGATAATGGTTTTCTTATTACTCGTATGATTCAGTGAAGGTTTATACTCATTCGAGAACTCTTTTTGATAAATTTGCTTATAAACCGAATCACCCTTCTTATTTCATTCATATTTATTTCATTCTCAACTTTTGTTGCCTTTCATCTTTTCATACAAGATTTCTGCTTCTTTTTTTGAGAGACCGTGCTTGATAGCCTCTTTAATAAATTCATTTCGCTCTCATTTTGCATGGTCTTCATCCTCATAGCGGTAGAAGTTTCAAATAACTTTACCCTTCCAAAAAGCAGTTTCATCCTTTTTAGATTCATCGGCATAAATGGGATTTAACATTAGGTTTTTTCTGTCTTTATTGTTTAATGATTTCTTAATTAATAAAATGTTCATATGATAGGTGTTGCCAAATATGTCATTAACATCAATAATATACTTACCTTCATCATCAATTCTTAATTCAGGGTTTTTTATATGACTGAAAGATGAATATCATAATAATGATTTTTGTATATTTAATTTATCAATAAGAAAACTTGGAATTATAAGTTGAATATTCTCAGATGTTTTAACCTTGAGGTCAATATTGTTCTTATCACCCTCATTTTTATTAGGTAAAGGTTTAAAGTTTGCGATGTCTGAATTCATCCCATCAGTATTAATGAAGTTGATGTTATTTTCTTTTATATAGACATACTTAATAATTTCTTTTCTATTATCTATTCTTGACTTTATTTCTAGCTTATATAATCCTTCTTTTTGGAAGACTATACTCTTGTTTAGTACAGGTCATTGTTCGTCTCCATCTTTCTTCAGAAATGGTTTCAATTCATCTCCTGCATATTTCAAAACAGATTGTGTTGAATCTATCGGTTTTCCGAAGTTGTAATTTTTATTATTTTCCATTTTATAATCCGAAATAGTGAAACCATTTTCAGTAGAGTCTTTTCATTCTCCGTTTATCTGCACTTGCTTTTTGATTGAAATATTTTCTGCTAATGGGGAGGAAATGTATAATGAAGGTTTTTCATTAAAAATGAGCAATTCATCTCCTAATAACTTTCTTTCTTTTTGATCGAATAATTGCTTCTCATTGAATATTAAATCTGGAGAAACATCGTTTTTTCTTTTTAACCAAAAATAAAGTATCTTTTGATTATCAGCTTGGTCAGTTATTATCACTTTTGCAAAACCTGCATAATCAATTGTTGAATCAATAATCAATTTTCATTGATCATCAATTTTTACTGATTTGATTTGTATTGGCAAATCATATCAATTGCCTAGATAATCAATAAATTTAGCATTTACTGATTTAATGTCTATATCCTTTACCTTAAAATTTATAGGGCCATTTGAGTAATACATATTAGAGTCGTTGCCATTTTTATCTTTTATATTTTTTTCTTCAACTGATGATGATACTCCTTTTACTTTCACCTTTACAGGATTTTTATCAATAACAATATAAAAATTGTTTTTGAGGCCAGTGAATTTAGAATTTTGAAGTTTTATATTAATATGATGACTACCCTCTGATAACCTACCTCTATAATCGAATATTCCATTGATATCTGCACCAAAAATTCCATCAAATTTTGCTTTACCATCTTCATAGTGGGTGTGACTTCATTTACCATCATTTCATGACTCTAATATACTTTTGGTTCCGTTTACTTCATCAACAACTTCCTTTAATCCAAAATTTTGTTTGGTATTTGCATTAATCGCGTTATTAGATGTACTCTCGTACGGGTTAATGATCATTTGGAGGTTTTGGTTGAATAAATACTCTAGCTTTTTCTCTTGAAATGTATTATCAATTTGATTAACAAACATTTTGTACTTAGGTGAATATCACTTATTGTCTTTCTTGAAAAGACTTATATATTCCTTTTGCTTATTGTTGAAAGTAGCAAAATATCTGATATTAATATAAGCTTTTTGCCCAATTTTTAGTTTGGACTCATTCGATGTGCTAGTAACTGTGAAATCTTGATTTAATATAGTTCCATCTTCCATAACAAATGAAATATTTTTTGAAATATCTATACCCTTTGTTTGGTAAAGATACTTATGAATAACCTCCATTTGAGAATTATTTTTATACATTAATTTAAGATCGTAATTTTGCAAATTATCACCTGGTAAATCAATCTTTGCGCTCATTTGTGAGTAACCATTAATATTTGTGGTCAGTGAAAATCTTGCATTTCTTATATGCATACTTCATAATGTCCGTCCACTACCAATGTTGGTAATTTCGTCATCAGATATTTTAACTTCAAATTCTGGAAGAAAATCTTTAACTCTTACTTCCTTATTTTCATATTTGTTAATTCCATATTCATATAAAATTTTTGAATTAGCAATGAAATATAGATAATCATTTAAAGTTTCATTGTTTTCAAATAAGTTAACGTATTCCAATAATGAGTCATCAACTTCTAATCCATTTATTACATTGACATCTCTGCCTTGTTGATAGGACTTTTTGACGGATTCATAATTTTCGTTATTTAATGCAAATGATTTAATCTTGGAAATTGCAACAGCTTTATCAGATCCAATAAAATTTCAATTGTCATTCTCGACTTTTGATAACAGCTCTTGTGCTTGATATTTTATGTATAAGGCTTCTAGATATTTGTTGCTAAACGTAAGAATTGTTTTTGGCTTACTGTGATGATATTGTGTTTCGCCATTGTCAAGATGTTTTCAGTATGAATCTGATTTTAGTGAGACTTCTAATAATTTATTTGTGTTGATTAATTTTAAAGGTAAAGAGAGAGAAGTTGGTTCATATCAATGATTGCTATCGTAGTCATAAACCTTGTTTAAGGAAACTGACAATTTCTGATCTTTTTTATTAAGATAGATATTTGATATGTCACTTTGCGTTATCGGAAGTCTACTTCCTTGATAGTAAAGATTTACAAGTGAAACCAATTCACTTTTAGAAAAATTGTGTTGATCAAAATCATTTTTACTTATAAAGATTTTTTCATATTGTATTTTTCTATATTGTCTATAATCAGTTTCTCCGATATATACTGGGCTGAAACTATATGTATGTGAGTTTGATCAGGTTGCGGATGTACTGTTAGTACCTCAATTCCCTAAATCTCATAAATTACTAGATTCATAAATATAATCATTCCCATCATGAATTTTTATTTCTTTCACTCTTACTCATGTGTCAACATCATCTCCCTTATAATGCATTTTCAATCGAATGCTGAATTTGTTTACAATATCATTTAAAGAAAAACCGGATGGAATGTAAACATAAATTGAATCCGATCATGTGTCAGATCCTCCTCCGCCTGTTCAGCCTCATTGACCCGCACTTAAGGAAATGTATTCATATTCATTCTTAGTAATTGTTTCACCAGAGGATGTGAAGAGCTTAATCTCTATTTCATCTATATATGTTGTTCCTTCTGTTGAACATGAAAAACATCCACCTGCATGTCAACCTATGCCACCACTTATATCAAATCTTAATCTATGTGAAACCCCATTAGGGTTTCGAGTGTGATAAGTTAATGACTTATTTAAATAAGTCTTATGATCATAATTCAAATCTTCAATATCTTTTTTTAACTTATTAGTTCATTCATAGTTTGTTTCAGGGCTTTGTATAATCAAACTATCATTAGAAAGCAGATTATTTGAAACCTTTTCAATATTTTCTAATTTTATACTAGAAGACATTGAAGAAGTTGCAAATGACACTGAAAAAACGCCAGTAAGGCTTGCTATTGCAATTAAAAGCAATTTAATCAACTTCATAGATTCCTCCAATGAAGTTTTACTTAAATAAACGTTAGATAACCTAAACCCCCAACATTTTTACGCTAACCTTCATTAGAGATGTATTCTCGCTAGTATATAATTAACATAATAACAAGATTGAAAAACTTGCATAAAATATTAAAGGAATAAGATGTTAGATAATAAATTTAAAGCCAAAGCTACAAAAAATAAAGCCACAAACCAAAACTCAATTGTTAAAGAATTGCAACATCACATTAGTTTTCATCGTGTCGTTGCTGTTAAAGCTGCTAGCAAAGAAAAAATATTTAATGATTTAATTTTTGTTTTAAAAAATTTATATGGTGCTCCAAAGGAAGATTTTACTAAGGTTGATCATAAATTTACCATTGATAAAGACAATTATCAAATCATTACTTATGAACCATTTTGAGCCTTTGAAGTTCAAGCCTCAATCAATGATCGACTTCATAATATTAGATATGAAATTAACAAATCACTAGTAAGAACTAAATTATATAAAATTCACTATTATGATTTTGCAACAACACCTAAACCAATTGAAGGCCTAAAAGGAACTTTAATTAAACTATATTCTAAAAGATTGTTTTATAAAAATGCCCAAAAAATTAAGCAAGCCTTGAAGATACTTAATTCTAAATATTAAAAAAGTTGATCACGAGCAAAATTTGCTTTAAAATTCAAATTATTTTTTCAAAAAAAGTGTTTAAAGTTTTGTATAATAATTTTGTTTGTTTATAAAGTTTATAAATAGATAAAAGGAGCAAGATGAGAAAAACACTTTCAATAACAACATTTTTAATAACAGGAGCTATAGGCGCACCACTCTTAACTACGATGAGTTGTTCACAAATAAGCATTAAAGAATATAAAATCTTCCCAACTTATACCGGTCAAGCTGATCAATTACTTTCATTAGGTATTACTCCCGATTATTATCCTTTACAACTAAATACCAAAGAACCTTATGCATACTTAAGTAATCCCCAAGTTTACATGCAACTACAACAAGCTCTCAATCCTGATTTTGCTAACAATTTCATAGCTCAAATTAAAAAACTTTTAAATAAAATTCCCGAAACTGGGAGATCATGGTGAAATTTAAACGCCGAAAAAAATGATAACACTAATCCTAACTCAGAATATTGAACAACTAAAAAGGGTGATTTAATGTTTTATGAACATTATCTTTTAGATGATGATAAAAAAATTATTGATCAAACTCAATCTCCTTCATATTCAGTCGCAATTGAAACTAACTTTAGAATGAGTCAAGATCCTTACACGAGACTTTCTAAAAATTCCATTCAAGAAGCAATGGACCAAAAAAACACAACAGATTTACAAGCTCAAGAAATTCAAAAAGTTTTCGGTTTAAGAGATGATAATGGACCAAAGGCCCAAATGTGAACAACAGAAACATTTAATTCTCAACAAGTTGAAGTACCTCAAATTGAAAATAATCGCGAGGCATGAAATATTAATAGTCCGATTTTTAATGATGCTTACTTTGCTTATAAATGACATACATTATTTTTAGATAATCCCCAATTTCAAAATTCTAATTTTAATAAATTCATTATGAACCAAGATGGAGGACATAGTCAAACTATTTTCGGACAAGAGCATGATTTAGTTGATCGAACCCTTGCCCATTTATTTCAAACAGCTACTATATCAGATGATTTAGATACACTTTTAAGCCAAGGTATTAATTATCTAAAAGATAACTATCCAGAAGATGGCAAAACAAATCAATTTCATAATTTTTTAAGTTTTCATCATCCAATTTATGATGCTCAATCAGCCATTGGAGAAGCACCTATGTATGAAGGTGCTAGACGCGATAATATGCTTTATTTATACAATTTAGCTTCCCAACTTAGCCATCAAATTAATGGTCAAAACGCTTATGGGCAAAAACTAACAAATCATAATTCTACTAGTTATAAACAAAGTCTTTACTTGCAACAAATTTTTGACCAAGATCCACGTTTAAAACAAATGCAAGATGCTTTTAAAAATGCTAATTTAATTGCCGGTAATTTTGATGAAAGATTAAATAAAATTAAAAAATACTTTACAGAACTTGGTGTTAATGGTAAGACATTTGCTTTAATCACCATTGCTCCAGGAGGAGGGGTCTCCACAATTCAAACCAATAGTAAATATTCATTTCTATTTGATCGTTTAGGTTTAAAATATCCTTTGCCAACAACTTTTTCTAAGTTAGAAAATCCTAGTGCTTGAAATGATAAAGCTAATGTAACATCAAAGAGCGAATCTGCCCAAGATCAAGCGCTTTTTAGCATGGATGATAATGGTTGATTTTGAAATATTGGAACTCAAGAAAATGATTATGCCAATATTAATGATTTTACCAAAACAGCTGATTTTGGAGTTCTAGCAATTAGAGACTTAGAAAATAAAACTTATCAATCAATTGGGCAAAGTTCTAATCGCCAAGCCATTAAAAACGTTGTTAAAAAATCTAATCTACCTCATGTTGACTATGATTTATGAAACGAAGGTTTAAAAACTCCATTTGTCATTAATATGATTTTAGATGACCTTATTTTAAAAGCCGAAGCATATGCCCGTGATGAACTTAAAACAACTATTAATTTAACTAGCAATTCTCGTCAGCAAGCTAGTGATTGAGGTGATTATTGAACTACAAAATTCATTAATTTTTAAATAAATAATTATGAAAAAACACGCTTTTAATCAAAAGGGGACTAAGATTGGTTTCTACTGAATGGTAATTAAACAAAAATTTAGCAAAATAGATGCTAAATTAATGATGATAATTTCTATTATATTTTTTACTATATCGTTATGCGGACTTTTACTAATTGATTTAAAATTTTATGGGCGCTCTCATTCACTAGCCAAAATTTTTAAAATTATGTTTTCTTGGCATCTTTTTTTTCCTGACCCTAACGATGCAATTGCTAAAGATATTTCAAGATCAATTTGAATTATTTTAGCCATGATTGTGGGAGGCATGGGGTTGGCTATCACTGGTGCCATTGCCCAATCTTTAACTAATAATCCGCTAGCAGATGGCTCAACCTTGGGCACCATTAATGCATCAATTTTTTTTATTATTATTTCTTTTTATTTAGGAATTGTGGCCTTTTATGTACAATATATCTTTGCCATTATTGGCGGGTTAATTGCGGCCTTAGTTTTATTTTTAATTATTTTTTTTACTAAGCAAAGCAAATTAACCAATGTTAAATTTCTTTTAGCTGGTCTTTCCATTTCCATTTCATTTAAAACCTTATCGTTTTTCTTTTGAAAAAACGATAAAGGAATTGGTAAGGCTTATTCCTCTTATATTTTAGGTGGTTCAGAAAAAGTTTATGGCGGGGCCACATATATGTCTAATCAATGAGTAACATTATTAATTGCCACGTGTTTAATTTTCATAGGAATTTTAATTACCATTATTAACTTAAAGGGTATGTCAACCTTAGAGCTTGGAGATCAAAAAGCAAAAGGGCTAGGCGTTTCTGTTATTCGTGTTAGAAGCTTAAATATTATCGCCTTAATTTTAATTGTGCCTTCGGCAGTTTTAATTGTTGGCAATATTGCCTTTATTGGTTTGGTTGCAGTCCATATTGTTAGAATTGCTTTCAAGACTAGAAATCTAAAACAAGTGGTGCCATTAACTTTATTAGTGGGCGTTGTCTTAGCTATGCTTGGCTTGAGTATGAATATTATTATTCCTCAACTTAACTCTTCAATTTGAATTACAATTATGGGGGCACCAATTTTAATTTATTTAGGATGGAGAAAATTATAATGAAAATTTTAGGAAAATATTGACTAAAATATTTAATTCTAGTAATTATTTTTGCTTTAGTTAGTTTTTTAATTATTGCCACATTTAAAACTCAATTTGGCTTTGTCCTTCATGGGGCGACACACGGACAATTTTTAACAACTAATGTCCAACTATGAATCCCTCGCCTTAAAGTAGCCTTAATGGCTGCAATATCTGGTGGAACATTGGGTGTGGCTGGATTATTATTACAAAAAATGACACGCAATAATTTAGCTGATGTTTCCATTTTAGGTATCGGATCAATTAATATTATCTTTATTACTGGTTACTTAATCATTTTTTCACAAACTATTTTTAATCAAAAACTTGTTAGCTTTTTTTTACCAATAGTTACTTTATTTGCTTCACTTCTTGGTACTTTTATTGTTTTTCTATTTGCCCGTAGTAAGCGAGCTAATTCCAATAAGTTTATTATTGTTGGAGTTTCAATTCAACTTTTATTTGAAGCCCTTACCGTTGTTTTGATTAATCCCACCAACTCTACTAACGCCAATCCGGAAACTTTAAAATTATTTGCCCAAATTAAAGATTATGCCATCGGGATGATTGACAAGGACAATGCTCAATGATGAATTATTATTTTATCCTCAATTTTAATTGGCTTATGTTTATCATTAATTCTTGGATTAAGAAAACAAATTGACTTAATTGAAGCCGATGAAGCGTTAGCCGCAACCTTAGGGATTAAAGTTCAAAAATTAAAAATTATAATTTTTATTGTTGTCGCTATTTTGGCAGGTGCAGAAGCAATAATGGTAGGAGCGGTTGCACTATTAGGAATTATTGCTCCGGCCTTAGCTCGAATGCTCTTTAAAAATAAAACAATTTTTCTTCTTCCAGCTAGCTTTTTATTGGGAGCAATTCTTGTTTTA
>JAOWAZ010022252.1:0-14138 GCA_028565935.1 Goniobranchus fidelis
GAGAGAGAGATAGAGAGAGAGAGAGAGAGAGAGAGAGAGAGAGAGAGAGAGAGAGAGAGAGAGAGAGAGAGAGATTAGGATGCAGAGAGAGATTTTAGGAAGCAGAGAGAGAGATAGACAGATAGACAGACAGATAGTGAGACAGCAAGAGATAGAAATGGAGAGAGTCAGAGGGAGTAAAAGGCAGATAGATACATCAGTGGATAGATAAATAGATTACACACAAGTAGATATATAGATGACAAAATTGCTGACAAAATTGCATTGGCTGCCAGTTGTGAATCGTATCAATCACAAGGTGGCACACTGTATTACAGGCGCATAAATGGCCTAGCCCCATATCATTTGCCTGAACTCTTGACTCCCTTTACCCCATCCCGTCAGCTAAGATTATCATTTGATACTTCCCGGCTAACAGGGTCCAGAGCAAATTCAAACTTTTTGGGGAAAGAGGATTTGTCTGTTTTGCTCCCAAAATCTGGAATTCATTTCCAAAGAGTATACGAGAGGCCAAAACAGTTACTGCATGTAAGAGAGCCTTAAAAACATATTTTTTCACATTGTAGCTATTTGTGTGTCTGCACATATATTCATCCATCTAATAAAATGTCTGTTGTCACTCACCAGGCATAATGAGACAACATTCAATAGGATCGTCTTGAATTTTATCTTGAGACAATGTTATCCATGCCTTACTTCTATGTGATAGAGTATTATACTTGATTGAATAAATCAAATACCTACATTATAAGTAAAACGGAACCAAGACTGAGGCCATGAGAACCTGGTAGGGATTGACACGCATATCGAGTCTTTAATAGGAAAGCCTGTGGTGATGAAAATTAAAATATTAATAATAATAATGGTGTGCATTTATTGTGAGCAACCTATCTCACTATAAGCAGGATATAAGCAGGATATGGGCGCAGTACATTGCACATTGCACGCACTCTTGCTCTCACACACATATCACACGTTATGTTAGAATATTATATATATACGCACACACACATACATACATACATACATACATACATACATACATACACACACAAATACAGATAGACAGATAGACAGAAGGACAGACAGACAGACAGTCATACGGAAAGGTAGATAGATAGTCTGATAGATAGACATAGATATATAGACAAATAGATATATAGACAGATAAACCAAAAGAGGATTCACAGATAGATAGTCATCGATATCTTATGTACATGGTAAGAATTATACTGAGGCCATATCAGAGAAATTAAATAAAAAGAAACATACATAATATGGATGTTAAGTTCAGAGCTCGCTGTAACATACACTGAAAAGATAAGTTTTTAAATTGTTTTTGAAAATTTCAAGAGATGTAGTGCAAAGCATCATTAATGGTACACCTCATCTTGGCGCTTTTTCTACATATAACTAAGTATTTGGACCAAACTAGTCTGTCAAGACGATAAATCACACCCCTGAATTAAAAAAAAAAATCCAAACAAGGGATTTCAATCATCAGTGATCGATGCCACATCCCCTTTTCCTGCGGTGAAATCTAAGCATAATTTTATACTATTTACACAATGTTTAGCATTTTCATGAAAGTGTAGGGATAATTTTACCCCCTGAGCATATTTCCATTTTAAAAATCAAAGAAATAATGAAATTATTGGGATTTATAAAAAGGCCTTTGCCTCGACTCATTGGTTACACTTTCCATCCACCATCTTGAATTCTTTGGAAACATCGGCAATCACCTCACCACAAAAAAATACTAATATCTCAATACATAATGAACAAAATCCAGTATAAAGGCATCCTTTCTGATCTAGAAAAGGTGGGTGTAAGATGAAATCCCCATTATTGATAACATTTGACAAGTCAGAAGCGACTCTGATGATGACCGTTTCGGTGACTGGATGCCTGAGATAGACAAGCAGACCAGTGATGAGGACTTAGAACCAGCCCATGAACCATGATCAGCCTTCACTGACAAGGCAAGTAGATTTAATGTGTTATTTCCAAATAGATCTAGATTTTTGGCTCCTTTCTAGATCCAGATGGCCATAATGTCGTGAAATCTAAGTTCTGGCAACAGATTCATTATTTTTGTACTTTGGGGGGACTTAGAGATCTATTAGAGATCCGTGGGCTACCAAAGTAAGAATGCAGGCCATCATGTATGTAAATACGTGCATACATCAGAATGTTTATGGAATTCTTATGTGTTTCTTGGTTCTTTCAATCTAACCTCTTAGGATGACTGACCCTCTGACGACACAAGAAGGTTGACTGTAACTCCTACAAAGTACAACCCAGTACCAGTACCAGCTTTCAAGCCTGGGTGTGAGATGGGAGTACATGCCAGAGTGCCAGACAAGGGTAGATTTCAGGAAATTCTTACGGCCTATTTACTTCTTTTATGTTAAATTTTAAAAAATCTTTTTTTCTCTGAGAGGCAGGTGTGGTTGAACGAGTTGATGAGTGTGGGGTGCAGAAGAATAAAAAAAAAAATACATTTTTTGATTGTATAATGTTTACAGCTGATGCTGAATAAAGTTGTAATGTAAGACTTTATTTCAGCATTTTATTGATATCACAAGGATGAAAAATTGAAATTGCATTTTGTTTCATAAATAAACAAAAAGCCATCCAGGTATTACAGAAAAAAAACATCTATAGGTGTTTTAATAGGTTGTTAGGCTGCATGAAGAAGGAAATTAAGACAATGAGGAGGGATAGAAGATAATAAGGAGGCACCAATTGGGGTAAAAGAAAAAGACAAGCAAGAATCATAAGATTATACCTTTTGATTTTTCTGAAAGGAAAATAAATTATAAAGTTATCATAAGTCTCATAAAGTGACTATCAGAGAAAAAAATTACTTTCTTTTTGTGGTCCAAGTTTTGTTTGTTTGGAGGAAAATTCTGTTGAATTTCACTTTCATCTTTTTTTTTTTTTTTTTAAATTGCTTTTTGACTACATTCAAATCCTTTTTAGTAACTGAAACAATGTCAAACTGATCCATATTGGTCTATAAATCATTATTGGCGTATCACTAAGTTATGAGTTTGTTGTCAAGCATTATACTAGGACCCTTCACTATATAATCATTTCACTTTTCAAAATCTTATAACTTTTTTATTTTTTGCGTTTCAACAACCTCATTTTTTGTCACATTCTTCTACATCTGTGACAGTTTTTGTAACTGAATGAAATTTACATATATTTATAAATAACTCAGGGCAGATGTGGTAGAAAAATTATAAGTATACATTGTAACTTCAGCTCAGTCAGAGACCTTAGTCAATAAATCATACAAAACTGATAGTCAACAAAGATTTTATTTGTATGTCAGTGAATAAAAATTAAAAAAAATTTTTTGACCCTTCATATGTATTTGAAGCCAATCCAAATTTGGCTACATTTTTCTTGGTGTGTTTGGTTTATGTTTCAGAAGATTAACCCTCCAAAACAGGATCCCCTTTTACACCCTCTTATTTTTGCTTTATTTTTCACCTTTCATTGCCATATTTTGTCCTCAAATCATTCATTTTTAGGGTGAATTTTTTTGGTGAATATGTTGTTTTCATTTGTAAAAGATATGTGGGAAACATTTAATAGATATATTATGAGTCAAAACTAAAACTGGAGGGTTTTTTCTCCTTTAGTGCTTATAAACTTCACATAAATTATTGCACGTTTTGTGAGCAAAAAGTCCAAATAAATTGTCTGTCTGTATGGCTCCATGTCAATCAGACCATGTAAGACACATAAACAAAAAATGTACAGATATTTCTATACAAAATGATATGTTACATGACAACCTTCACACAACATTTAATGAAAAACTGGCAGAAAACAAAATGGAGGGTCTCTGAAAATTTTCCCAGGGGAAAAAAGGCTGGAATAGTTGTGAGTCAACATAAGCTGCATTGGACTACAAACTGCAGTCTAAGTTCAATGAAAAAATGGACAAATTGGGTATAATTCTAAGCACAAACCAGCGCATCTTCATCAAAGCTGATGAAATCTTCCTCCTCTGTACCAGGAGTAAACAGTCTAAGGATTGCCTCCTCCATAATCAGTGTGTTTTGTTGCGTGTTGCTATCATTGACTTAGTTGACCTCATTGTCACTGTTATCTGTGTCCGTATCAGCAGAGTTGCCAGATTGCATATTTCATTGACCAGCTTGACAAACCCACTAACAAACTTGATATTTCTATATCTTGTCACACAAAGAGGGACCCACTGGCACACCTGAGCGAATGCAGCCAGACAAAGGATACCAGTGTGCATAACAAGCTATGTCAATTGCCTTCAATTTGAGAAAAGTATCATAAGCACTGCATTCTGTTTTTGGCATATTGATTGTTCGAGAGGTGACAGTAGAATGAAAGGTGATTGAAGAAAAGGATTGCAATGATAGCCTACACAGAGCTGGGCCTACACCATTGGTCCTATCAACGACGTAAACATGATCAAGGAACCGATTTCTGATTTCTGGTACGTAGATCTAGCAATTTTCATTTACTGTGTTATTTAAGCATTCATGTATTTGTTTAAGTCTCAAAAAATAGACCATCTTTTTATAGTGAACGCTTAACATTTGGCTGAAATGGACCAAAAAAATATATCCTAGATTATGCCACTCTGGACCATTAGCGGCAGAGTTGGCAATTGGGGAAAGACTCTAGGAATTATGGTATGTATATATTATGTCAAATTGCTACGTCTAAGGCTTACCTTTTATCAGAATAGTCAAAAGGAATAAGAAAAAAGAGAGAAGAAAAAAAGATTTTTTGACTGACAAGTCTGAATGATAATATTATAATACTTTTACAATAAAAAAAAAATATTATATATAATTTTCAATGAGAGAAAAGAGCCTAAAAACTTGTATTCCACACTTGTAAGAACTTGATACTTACATATGTATCTTTAGGATTCTCTCCCAAAAATGTGAATTCTTCAAAACTGGTGCTGCATTTGACTGCTAAAATTGTTTTTCTGTAAGAAAAGAGCTCCCATAAGGTGTAGATTCAACACATAACATGTATCATACAAGTCTAAGAATGACAAATACCTAATGGCTGTAAGTATTGATTCCTGGTTTGATCAACAACCTTCAATGAAAATAACACATTCAAATAAAGAAAAATGTGTAGGTTAGCCTAAAAAATTAATAGGAAAGAAAAAATCGTTATGAAGGAAAGGAGATTGCAGGACCCATTAAATCTTATAAAGCATCAAAGAATGATAAAAGCAGTCTTCACAACAGCCAAAGAACTCATTCAATAGAATCATGCTACTTAATTTTTACATACTTCCAATTTTAAGTTACATCCCATAATCTATAATTAATGTTGGACCTTTTGACAGCTCAATCAGTAAAGTATTCTCAAATCCAGCAATTTCACAGCCATTCGTAAATTAGCGGTTAGAAATTGCACTTTGCAAAAGGAAAATAAAGAGACAATTGCTGTTGTTTGAGCTAAAGGAAAATAATATGCACATTGGTGCATTG
The DNA here is from genome assembly GCA_028565935.1 of Goniobranchus fidelis. Taxonomy (NCBI): domain Eukaryota; kingdom Metazoa; phylum Mollusca; class Gastropoda; order Nudibranchia; family Chromodorididae; genus Goniobranchus; species Goniobranchus fidelis. Next base: position 5,514 of record JAOWAZ010022252.1, read on the forward strand.
CATAATGATGCAGAACACACACAGACATGCATAAATTAGCGGTTATAAATTGCACTTTGCAAAAGGAATAAAGAGGAAAATGCTTTTGATTGAGTTAAAGGAAAATAATATGCACATTGGTGCATTGTATAATGATGCAGAACACACATAGCTACTAGGGGGTACTTTTCACTTCAGCATATTTTCCTTCACATCTCATTTTGCAAAGCAGATTTTCTTAACCCTAGAACCACTAACCATGCGCCTCTTCACTGTCCCACCCAACTACCGTGCCTGTTTAAGGTTGACCCCTATATACGCAAGTGCCTGACACAGTTCAGGTAGTCGCAACCAAGCTGATTTATCTATTTTCGTCCTCACAGCCATGACCCTAGTTGACATCCAACTTCAGAAGAGCCCGACCTCATCTATTCTAGATTCTAATTCTAATTTTGATGTACACTTCAAATGTTAGTACTTTATATTATACTAGTGATGAGACCCGCTCTGGCGAGCAGAAAGTGTGCAATGATTTGTTTTATTTATTCGAGCAGAAAGTGTGTAATGATTTGTTTTATTTATTTACTTATTTACAAAACCAATCATAAAAAGATAACATTGAAAAAAAAATAATAATAAGCCTAGTTGTTCAGACCAAAAAAAAAAAATTGCAGACAGCAGGATTCAAACCATGTACACCTTACCAATCGAAGAGCGACTAATCCTCTCTCCCATGGAACCCTGCTTCAATGTGGGCTTATATACTTATAGTAAGAGCTACAAAAATCAACCTGAATTTCATGGTCTTCGATCGATTCGCACTCTTCAAAGGCGTGCCATTTTATCTAGATCTTAATCCACCTAGAATCTAGGTAATATCTAGATTTACACTTTCATGATTCTAGATCTCGATCTAAATCTATATCTAGATAAATTTTGGCCTGCCTAGATTTCGGCCTGTCCTAGATCTAGATATCTAGTTCCATTCCCTAGTACTTGGTCTTTTCGAAGGCATGGCATTTTATCGACATGTGGAAAGAATGAAAAACAGGTCATTAAAAAACTAAAACATCTAAGTTTGGTGATATGTTCCACATGTGCTCTCTTCATGTGTTGATAAACAAAATATCAATCAATGTGCAAACAATGGAAGAGCATCGGGCCTAGGCCTAATGTTTTCATGACGCCTAAATCTTTCTCCCACTTCGCTTTATAAACGTTCGATAATGATTAAAGAATCGTCAAAAATGTGAAAATTTCAATGACTAAAAAAACGTATAAGGCGTGTTCAAATGTGGTTCATTTATCAATAACAACCTGCTCTGGGGATTATCTTCATCTGGAATTTGGTGACCGATTGACTTGTAACAGCAGAGAACACTCGCACTAAAATCGGTCATGAAAAAGTTGTTTGTTTTTTTTTATATAAGATATACTTTCTTTTAATTTACTGTAGTGTTTTGTGTGTGTGTGTGTGTCTTGATGCTTGTGTCTGTGAACTGCATGCGTGGGTTTTTGTCTTATCTATCTCTAGATCTAAATCTCAAGTGTAGTTCTGGGTATCCCAGTTCTGAAGTACCCATCTGTCAATAACTCAAATTATCTTCAAAGTCGGCAAAGTTGATTTTAACTCAACTGCCGTCAGGCCCTCTGTGGTAATATAAGATGAGATGTGTGTTCGCCAAACCCAGTCACTTTGCGCGTATCCCCCCTACGGTTCACACGTCTTCTCCGAAGCGGCTCTGCTCCACCGGAGATTTACAGATTACCCACCACTGTTGTGTATTCATAAAGAGATATTTCTATGGAAAGCTGGCACAAACGGTCTGTATTTAAAATTTATATTAATTTTTACTGTGCATTGTTTTGAAACAAGGTTTACATGTTCCCTAGGTGTATGACTATTATTGTTATACATTTAGGTCTACACTCTTAATAATTTCGATATTTCAGTAAATCAACATTGTTATTTGATCATTGTGCAATTGCTATGTTTTTCAGATACTTTCATATTGAAAAGGGTATCATGCAATTCCCATTCTTTTCATAGGTATAAAAATAACTAATTTGTATTGATATATGGCCTTATGGGCAATCTATTTTTCAGGTTTCGGCAAACATAAAGCTAGATCTTTGTATTTCATATTGCAGATCGTTTTAATCTTCTGGATCATTTGACCTTCATAAATAACACTCTGTGCCAGTTTTTTAACCTTCTGGGAAAAATTAAAACCTTGATGTTATTATACACAAGAAGTTTGTTTGCGTATTGAATTCTTTTGACAACCCCAAACCTTCTGGGCATATTTCGCTTCCCCTTCTGGGCACAAATACTTTTGCCTTCTGGGCATAATTTGCTGCCCTTCCCCAAGGCCTTGCCTCCCCTCTACTTCGCCTTCTGGGCACAGATACTCTTGCCTTCTGGGCATAAGTTGTCGCCCTCCCCTCTACTTTACCTTCTGGGCAATTAATAACGTTGACTGTTACCTTTTATGAAAAAGCCTTTGGGATTATTGTTCCAGATAAAGTGTTGACTTTGTTATTTAGTTCCGATTCTATAGATCGACCTAGTTATTATCGCAGCTAATATTTCAGAATTCGTTAGCATGGAATTAGATGAGCTGTCGTTACATGAAGATGGAGAAGTCACATTGGACCAAGGAAAATGTGACAAAGACGAAGGAATAAAAGAGACTTTAGAAAAGAATAATGAGATAATGGAAAATATATTAAAGCTAATGACCACAAAGAAGCGAAAAAGATCACTGTATATATCATCATCTTCGTCATCTTCATCCTCATCCTCGTCGGACTCGGATTTACCTCGTTCAAGTAAACAGAGAGTCAAAAGAAGGAGGAAAACTAAATCAAAGGATGCGATGGGCATACGGAATGTCACGTATGAGTCACAATCGTCGGGGGAGGAATTAATTACACACGCTTTCGGTGATGGCGAAGATCTAGAGAGGGAAAAACCGGTATCCGGGAAATACGATAGTACCAGGAGTGGTAATGATGAAGATTCGGATTGGTATCAAGAGGTAAACGCAGAATATGAGATGGATACAGAAGAAGGGGATCCCATCTCTGACAATCTCGCTCAGTTTATCAACAAAAGGTTCAAAGAGCCTTTGAAAGAAGGGAAACTTAGAGAGAAACTCGAGGCGTATAAAAAGCCGCGTAATTGTGCTGGCCTTATAGTGCGCCAAACAAATAAGGAAATTTGGTCCATCCTTCGGGGGTATAATAAAAAGGCCGACATGAAGCTTACATCTTTACAAAAAACCATAACAAAAGCGACAACAGCGATAGCGAGAGCTGCGGATGTAATCACAGGAGTGGCAAAGACCACTAAAGACAAGAACGAAAAGCTAAAGCCAGCTATCAGGGGACTAACAGATGCAATTTTGTTCTTGGGTCACGCACAACAAAGGTTGACTACCCAGAGAAAGGAAACCCAGAGGGTGGCTCTGCCATATGATATGAAAGGTATTGCAGATATGGTCTCCGATGGGGACTTATGGCTTTACGGGGAGGACATAAAAAGTCAAATAAAGGAGGCTAAGGAACAAAAGAGGCTAGCTTCTCAACTGTATTCTCCCCGCCACTCACAGTCGTCTTTCACGCATGGGAGAAAAAAGGGGCATTTTTTAGCCAGGAGAGGCGGTCATGTGACCGCCAACAGTCAGAAGAGGCGGGGTCAAGCAAACTCCTATGGCACACGACAGGCCTGGAATCGGAGACAAACAAGAAAGTAAATCCGACGGCTGAAATTGATGGGGTACAGGTAAGTGTTGGTGACAGAAAAGAGATGGGGCGATTGTTGGAGAGGAAAGCTAACAAGTTTCAAGCTGGGCAAATAAAGGCTTGTCAAAAACAATGGAAAGCACTTACGTCAGATAGGACGATACTGGCCATGGTCAGAGGAACAAAGATTGAACTTAAAGAAGCCTTAAAGGAGAGTAAAAGAGCTCCTGATTCGAGCTATATGATGAGCAGAGAGGAACAAGGTATAATAGACATGGAAATTAAAAGTTTGCTGAATAAGGGAGTGATAGAGACATCACGTCATGAAGAGGGTGAATTCATATCAGGTATATTTACCAGAAAGAAAAATGATGGTTCGCACAGAATGATACTTAACCTGAAGAAATTTAATGAAATTGTTGAATATAAAAAATTTAAAATGGAAACTTTCAAATCTGCTTTGAGTTTGATTACTCCTAACTGTTGGATGGCCAGTGTTGATCTAGTTTCAGCTTATTATAGTGTTCCGATTGCAGAGGAAGATAGAAAATATTTAAAATTTCTCTGGAAAGGGACTCTGTATGAATATACTTGTTACAGCAATGGATTAGCGCAGTGTCCAAGGTGTTTTACGAAACTAACAAAGCCCATTTATGCCCATCTCCACAGTTTGGGTCACATCAGCACAGGTTACTTAGATGATTCCCTGCTTATAGCAGATAGTTTAAATGCCGGGCTTCATAATATAGGAGATACAATCACTGTCTTTGACAAGCTTGGCTTTGCAGTTCATCCAACTAAATCAATTCTTTACCCAAGGCAGGAAATAACATATCTTGGTTTTATTATAAATTCAAGAAACATGACTATAAAGTTGACGGAAAACAGAATAAGAACAATTCTAGATTCATGTCATAACATCTCCAACAATCGCCTGAACTCTATCAGAAATGTTGCTCGCCTTATTGGTTTGTTTGTTGCTAGCTTCCCAGCAGTGCCTTATGGGCCTTTATACTACAGGCATCTTGAAAAAGAAAAAATGAGAGCTCTGAAAATTAACTGCTATCATTGGGATAAATCCATGTCATTATCAAAAGCTGCTATTAAAGAAATTAATTGGTGGAGAGATAATGTCTCAACTTCACTTAACCATATTACCCAACCTGACCCTAAATTGATCATAACAACAGATGCAAGTCTTATAGCATGGGGAGCTGCTTGTCACGGTGTAAGAACAGGGGGTGCTTGGTTACACGAAGAAGTGCAAACCATGCACATAAACGAACTAGAATTGCTTGCAGCGTTTTTGGGATTAAAATCTTTTGCTAAGGAATCCAAAAACGTACACATCAGAATTTACATCGATAATACGGTCGCCATGGCCTGTTTGAATAAAATGGGATCCAGTAAGTCAAGTAAATTGAACAAATTATCAAGACAGATATGGGAGTGGTGTATTGAAAGGTCAATTTGGCTGTCAGCTGCTAGAATTGCAGGAGTTGATAATGTTGAAGCAGATTCTGAAAGCAGAAACATTAACCTTGATACAGAATGGAAATTGGATTCAGAGTTATTACAAGATGCAATGACTCTTTTAAAAGTATCACCAGATATTGATCTTTTTGCATCCAGGTTAAACAATCAATGTGAAAAATACATATCTTATAGACCTGACCCAGATGCTGTAGCAATCGATGCTTTTACTATCAATTGGAAAGGCTGTATGTTTTTGGCTTTCCCCCCATTTTCTTTATTGTCCAGAGTCCTCCAGAAGATATCAAAAGACAAGGCGACGGGAATAGTAATTGCTCCCTACTGGACAGCTCAGCCATTTTTTCCACAACTGATGTCGATGTTAACAGACCACCCAATATTGTTGTCAGCCCGCAAAAAACTCTTGACACTGCCGAGTCACCCAGAGAGACTTCACCCTCTACACAAGAAACTGAGGCTCATGATTTGCAAGGTCTCAGGAAACAGTACAGAAAAAGCGGGTTTTCGAAAGAGGCTACAGAAATCATTATGGGATCATGGAGACCAGAAACGAAAAAGGTTTATGCCTCATACATCACAAGGTGGAGAAACTATGCAAATAGGATCAAAGTGGATCCGTTTTCACCACCTATAACGGCTCCTATAAACTTTTTAGCAGAATTATTTCAAGATGGGGCATCATATTCAGCATTGTGTTCAGCAAGATCAGCTCTCTCTTCCTATTTAGAAATTACAGACTTTGGGAACTTAGATTGTGTAAAACGTTTTATGAAAGGGGTTTTTGAACAAAGGCCTTCTATTCCTCTAAGGAGTAAAATAGAAACATGGGATCCCCAACAAGTAATTGAATTCCTAGAACCTTGGTTTCCACATGAATCCTTAAGTTTGAAAGAACTTACATTAAAAGTAACAATGTTTTTGGCTCTGTTATCAGGACAACGTTGTCAAACCATTCACTCTTTGAATATAAATGAAATGAAAATTCAGAGAGATAAGTGTATCTTTTATATCACCAAATTACTCAAACATTCTAAAAAAGGCAATCATCAAAAGCCTATTGAATTTTTAAGTTTTCCAAACAATAAAAAATTATGTATTGTGGATATGTTAAAAACATACTTGCAGAAAACAGATAAATTAAGGACGGATACTAAATGTACAAATTTGCTTATTAGTTTTCAAAAACCGTTCAAGCCAGTCTCAAGAGATACTATAAAGAGATGGATTAAAATAGTAATGGAAATGGCAGGGATTGATACTACAAGATTTACAGCTCACAGTACAAGAGCTGCTAGTACATCTACGGCCTTTAAATTAGGAGTACCCATTCAAGCGATCTTATCTGCTGCTGGCTGGTCGCAAGAGAGCACATTTGCTAAATTCTACCATAAAGAAATTAGAGTAAATATGGGACAGAAATTGATTGAAGCTTATTTCAACAAAGCAAAATAATGCTGGTGGTCACATTATTTCATATTTAAGTAAGATTGTTTGCTTTTTTCAGCATGTGGGACACATGCATTTTATTGTATATAATTTACAGAGAACAATTCATAATTGGAATTTGTACTCTAGCGTTAAGATTTACCCCTTGTTGTATATTGTATATAAATATATAGCCTTTTATGTTATATGATGGCCAATGAGTCTTACCACATACAAATGAAATGAATCAAAATGCAAATTAATCATATTACTAATTATTATTGAGGATATACTTATTATTATACATGTATGCTGATTCATTGTGTTCTTATACTCAAACTGATTGTTTATATATATGTAAAGAAAACACTGTGTGTACTTCTTAATGATATTCCAAGCTTATTGCACATAATGTATTGTGAATAATTACTTGTTGTAGTATTCGCATACGTCCAGAATACATTTTAACATAATGTTTAAAATTCTAATTTTAGTCACAGTTGTGGCTCTAAAATCTCATGTTACCACGGAGGGCCTGACGGCAGTTGAGTTAAAATTAAAGAAACAATCGAGGCTTACCTGTAAGGTGAAGATTGTTTCTGATTTTGACGATCTGTCGTCAGGAACGGAGTGGTAATATGCCCTCCCTATAACCCTCCCCCGTGGGACAAATTAATGCACCAAATAGATAAGTGTTTTTCAGCTTAAACACAATGAATCACTCTCTCACAACTGTGACTGGCTAAAGTGTGACTGGGTTCGGCGGACGCACATCTCATATTACCACTCCGTTCCTGACGACAGATTGTCAAAATCAGAAACAATCTTCACCTTACAGGTAAGCCTCGATTGTTTCTTTAATTACTCAGCTATATTGTCCATTTGAGAACTTCCTTGTGGAGCTCATACTCTTAGTTCATCCCATGCTCCATGAAACAAGCTGATAGGAATTAATTTAGTCTGGGTGTTGGCATATTACCCTCTTGATTTGTCTGTGTTAGAACAATGTGCTTTGTTCGTTTTATTGTCTCATAATAACACATTATCTTATTCATGTGTATTGTGAGGCATTCAGGTAAAAATGTGAAAAGTTATACTTGACTTAAAATGTCTTTGAAATAAAGAAAGCACCTGATTGACAAAATCATCATAATTTGGCAGGGATCTCGTTCCAATTATGGATATAACCTTTTATGGAAAAAAAGCCATTCCCTGCAATATCCTCCCAATATCTCTGGTTTCCAGGATTCCAATAACAGAGGTTCCACTGTACAGTATAATATAATGAATCTTATGTATTTACAGTAATTTGCGACACAGTCAATTATGAATATCATAAACTTGAATCACCTTCTCTAACGGGCACACTGTTAGGCCCTCCCCAACTAGATGGAGGTTCAATCATGGCTTCCTCTAGCGTTTTACGCAATAAATCCTCTTCCTCCTCACTCCCTCTGGGCTGCTGTAGAATGCTGGATTCTGTCCATCCACTGAAAACATCTGTCAATATTGGGGATGGTTCATAACTTCCTAGAGTGGAAAAAAAAAAGACAAAAACTTTACTCAACCCACATGATCATAAATAGACACAAGATGAGATATCCATGACTACAAACTCAAGTGTCACAAACAGTCAACGTTTGTTTTTTGGGTTTTTTTTGGTGGTTGTATATTGCTTTGCTTTTCTTGATACATAGGGAGGGCCACATAGGAAGGACGGAGTGGAAAAACTGGATAGTCCTTTAATGACCTGAAACAATTTTAAGTGTGCTCCCTAATCACCTTAAAGATTATATCTGTTCAGATCTTGCTCAATCAGGTACACAAAAATACAGTTTTGCTCCAATGAAAAGTTTTGATCCTAAATGGGGGTTTGTTGTTGTTGGGAGTTTTTTGTTTTTTGTGTGTTTTGGTTTGGTTTTGTTTTTTTACGTCCTTAACCGCAATATTGTCATATACATTAAAAGCAAACTTGAGGAA
>JAOWAZ010023360.1:0-14108 GCA_028565935.1 Goniobranchus fidelis
CCCCACCCACACACACACACCCCTTGAAACTCGCCCTGAAATGTGTCAACTGGTTTAAAGCAAGCAAAATGGACTGACTTAAGGAAGGTAAACTCCTCTTACCTTGTCCACTTTCCAAACATTTCTATATTTCTTCCATCTAGTCAGGTAGCGAGTAAGAGTTGTCAATGTTCCCTTGATATCATTTTGAACTTTCTGGACCAATTCAATGATATCAGGGTTCATAGAGATGTCAGAGAAGAAACTGAAGACAAATAGATCATCTTCACCCTCCACTTTCTGAGGTGGACTCTCTAAACAACTGCCATTCATCCATCGGACAAATGATTTGGTTCTGAAATAAATGTCCATCCAAATGTATATGAACACAATTTGAAAAAGGGAAGGGTGACAAAAATGATGAAATAAGGAAAACAGCAATATCAAAAGATTAATGACAGATCTGGATATAATTTTTAACATATACTTTAGTTGTTTCTTTCAGTGACAGTCATCATAGCTATAAAGTAAAGCGAAGATATTCTTATCAAAATCCAAAGTTTTAGTGTGGCAAAAATCAGATTGTAAGCATCCCAAAAGTCCTGCTGTGAATAAAACCACTTTTCTCCTATGCCATTAAATGTCCTGACATACAATAATGAGCAGATTTTTAAGTTACCTAATTTTTAACAAAACCCTGACAATCTTAAAAGACAATCAAAATTTGCTTTTACCCCTCAACACAGTCACGGACACATTGCAAAGTCAACTTGTAGACCTCATTTGCTTGTGGATGAAGGACCACATCAGGGGCAGCTAACAGTGTTTCTACTTGGAACAATGGTTTATTTCCCTTGATGGCGGCACTGAACTTAGTCAAGTTGTTGATCACCATCTACAAATTAAGATAATTTTTAATTTTTTTAATCAGTGAAGATTCCTGCACTTGGCATTAGTATGAAGATGTAAAAAAGTGAAATCATAAGTTTGATTTTGAGAAAAAGAGATTACAAAACGACAAAAACTTGACATTGAGAATAATGAAGAGTGTGGAAGCTGAAAAAGGAAACATAACTATTGTATAAAGGATAAAGTAGAAACACTTCTTATCTATGATATATCAGAAGCATACACATTTGTATAATAAACTGTGACAGTAATGAAATATGAACTTATTCCAAGAAAATGTGACTTACCTTGGTGAGTGCTTCAAAAACTTTGCGTTCCCAATATGCATAGTAACGTGCCAATCTTGGTGAGCGACCTGTATTTGTATGAACAACGAGTCCTTCCATTTTTGTCAAAAGTGGTCCAATAGCTCGGTACTTACGGGCCATGATTTCAATGTCTTTGACTCTCTCTTGCTCAATGTGTTCAAAATATTCCTATGGATAGAAACACAAATATTTGAAATCCAGGGGGCAGCACATTGTTGCACTGGTTTGTGGTTTTCTTTGTCTCACCATTGCCATGACTTACATGTGATGAGATCATTCTTAGATATTGGGTACAAATGTCAAATGCTAAGCTTATATTAATGCTTGAAAAGAAAAACATTTCTTAAAACATTTGTTTGTTCGTCTGGTGCTTTAGGGCTCTTTTTGACCTCTAGGTCATCTCAGCCCCCATCTAAAGAGTTAGACGATACACTAGTTAAAGGAAAGAGAGAGAACAGAAGCAGTAGAAAATGTTTCAGATGAGAAAAGGAGTTGCTGAAAAGTTAAACAGGCAATAAAAATACACAATAACATAATCTATAGCAATACAGGGTACAACACATGAAAAGATGATTAATAGTGACAAAGAGTATCTAAAAATCTACACAAGCTTACTTTGCATGCTGGTAAATGGCCTGGGTATTTTGGCTTGGGTCCTTTAAACATGTTGGCATGTTCAATAATAGTCAGGCGTTGGTTAATATCTCGAGCATTCTTTTGAATCTGATTGACAAGGGACTCAAACTTGGCAATGGCCTGCAGAATAGAAGAGTTGACAAAATTTGACAATTTCATAAGTGTTTTAGATTGTTTTGTTAACAAAATTTAGCTTTTATTCTTTACATGAATGAATTTTGCTATTTATCTGTTCAAACTATGTGTATATCGAACTGCAAATACATGGAAGAGTGTATTTCTTATGCATAATCTCAACCAATCACATGGGCTAGCTTCAGTTCTCTACCGCCTTATATGTAAGGGGAAATAGCAGACAACAATGGAAAAAAACTTGTTACCCTATTTCACACAAAGAATTAGGTTCTCACTATAAAGCTCTCAACATCAACATTTGCTAGTTCTTCTTTTTCTTCAACAATAGGCGTACTGAGTGACTCATTGAGTCTGAGCATTATTGACAGTGCATTTATTTAGTTAAAAATCTCCTAGTTTATTGTTTCTTATCTAAGTGGAGTTGAGCATTCTTAAAGATAGGTTACATTTGTTTTAATCAATGCTATGGTTTATTGAAATAAGTCAGAGAAATTGTAAAACAAAAAAGATTAACTTACACTTTCACACTTGTTGACATAATCATTGATACCTAAAGAGTTCCAGTTCAAACGTTTGGCTCCTGGCCGTAGCATTCTTCTCAATTCCCTTTGATGATCATCCAGAAGAGCAGCCTAAAACAAATTTCAAACATCCAGACAAAGAATTAAAAGCTGTACAGAGGAGATTTTCAAAGTAATATTATTGCAAAAGATGCTGTTGTAAAGAGAACGAGCTGTAAAGCATATTAGGTTAAAGTAAATAACAGGATCAACATGCTACAATATGTAAACATTATTGAAACTTAATTCCTGGAAAATTTTATGACAGGATGTAACACAGTTTTATTCTGAAAAACATAAGCTACATAATAACTAATTATTTAAATGACAACTAACAACACCAATGAGCTATACTGATAATGATAATTATAATAATGATAATAAAATTACTGTAATAATACAACTTTAAAGATGAATGGTGCCATGTATATCATAGATAACAAATGGTACAATACGGAAGAGAAACAAGAGAGATGTTTTTGCTATAAGCCCTTTTATGGAAGACTACCATGACTTTCTGACCAACTAACAACCAAAGACTTAATACTGAGATATATAAGATGTAAAAGAACAATAATGGAGGAAGAAGGAGAGGAAAGATGATTGTTCCAAAGGACTCATGGAAGGACAGTGCTTAAAATAAACAACATGTGATTGACACACCTTAACGATGCACACAAGTACTCACACAAATAGAGAGTTGAGGTGATATTTTGCAGTAATTTAAAAAAGATAATTATAATGATGATGAAAAAGATGATAATGATCATGGTTTCTATAGCACGAAGTGAACGGTGACAGACTTCGTCCACTACTCTTTGCATAGGATGTTGGTGTATTTCTAGCCCACACTACATATTTTTACCTGGTAAGGCAATAGGGGTACATTTTCTTGCTTAAGGAAAAAACACTTGCATCTGTAGCGAGAATCAGACCTGCTACCTTTTCGTCAGGAGACCAAAGCTCTACCTGTGAGTTACAGTGACCTTTTGTGATGTCAGGAGGACTATAGTCCATTTCAAAATTCATAGCCACAGATTACGTCTTTATCTTTGAAATCCTCTTTTTAATCTTTATGAGACTTTATGTGGTTGTTTGATGCATCCATGACAAAACAAAAATGATTTTTTTCAGTCCAAAATATCAGTTTTATTTGAGAAATTTGTTAATTTGTGCTATATTAAAAATATCGAGCTGACAACATTTTAACATTTCAGTGTTATACAGTAAAGAATTTTGACGCAACTCAAAATGAGACAACTCAAATCTCAATTTAATAGGGAGTTTTTATATAGATCTAGATCTACTTCATGTTCTTTTGCCTATTGAACAAGTCCTAGCAATATGCTACTCTAGATCCAAAAGAAACAAAAATAACTATAGTATTATTCTAGTATATTTCTTTTGGTTCCTTGGATGTTCCAATGCGTGCATTCAACCATCTTGAGTATTTTACATAGAAAACATATTTAGTTATGCTAGATAAAAATGTGAAAATAGAATTTCCGTTTGGTCATGGTCATTCTAGACTCATACACAAAATTTCAGTTCCATTCAATGTTTAGTTTTGAAGATCTGAGCCTCAATAAGTGACTTTGAATGTTGAAACGCACTATAGAATAAACTCTAAAACTATGTTGAAACAGTCACATTACTTACCTCGGCATGATCTAAAGATGCTAGAAGAGCATGGTATCTGAACAACATTCTTGTCAAGCCATCCACATAATGGATATACTTCTCTTCCTGTTTGATGTAAACAAAATGTGTGTTTATAGTGTGCAATGCTAGAGAAAAAGAACAACAATCTTAAAATGTAATATAGAGTACATTTCTATAAAAGGATTGGAAAATACAGTATTAAAATGAAATGAACATCATGAATGTCATAAAAAGGAAACAAAGTTAAAAACAATTGAAGATGAAGATGAAAAACCTTCTAGTCACATAAAAAAGACAATAATAACCAAAAATCAAAATCTGATCAGATCATTGCTGTCATGATAAAAACTAGAAAAGGAGACACTTTTAGATGGTTTTGAACCATGTAGCAGTTCTCTTTATATTGTTATAAACTGAATGCCTCAGTAAGAGTTAGTAATAGTGTCAGTGCCTGTTTTTCAAAATTCTTAACTCTTTGGCTACCATCGGCCGTACTGTGCGGCCGGGGCAAACATTCAAAAACGACCATCGGCCGCACAGTACGGTCGATCTTATTTGGGACTTTAAATAGTGGTAACCTTTATAAACGAAACTGGAAATGTACGAGCCTTTCCATCAATGACTAATTTTACTATTTTTAGCTCTTTCATTTCTAGTAGAGGGGTGCTACAATTGGTTTTTACGCGAATTATGAAAGCGAAAGCCTCCTGCTAGTTTCGCTTTCCATTTTCCTTAGCCATGGCAGCTTCTCGACCAAAGCGCTACACTTCAGATCAAGTTTTATCGCTCTTCAATAGTATATTTGACGATGATGACTTTCCTAAGCTTGATGATGATGATCTAGATGTTTCAAGCAGTGAGTCAGAAAGCGATAGTGATTTATCTAGTCGAGCTACGTCTACTAATAGATCCAGATCTAGTCCTGATTCTGATTCTGAGTCAGAGGACGAAACAACACGGCCATCTAGTGATGATGGCGATGATCCAGAAAGTGGTCCCTCGACTTCAACACCTACACCTGGTGTGCAAAGAAAGAGAGGTAGGCCTGTAGGTTCTACTTCATGTTCTAAACGCAAAAGAGAAACTGAAGAAGTGTGGTCAGAGGTAAATGAAGAAGAAGAAACCTCCAACCATTTCCGTTTCGTCCCACCACGCGAGCCTGGATTTTCAGGCACCCTTGGAGGTAGTAGCACGCCACTAGATTACATCCAGCTCTTTCTAACGACGGCTATCCTTCAAGAGCTTGTTACAAACATAAACAATTATGCTAAAGAAAAAATCAACAAAGCGAGACCCTTACCACCGAAAAGTTACCTGCACAACTGGACCGACGTAACCATCATGGAGATCAACGAATATTTTGCAGTCATTACTGCTATGGGCATATGCAAACGTCCCTCCATAAAAGACTACTGGAGTACTTATCCTCCCTTTTACAGGCCGTGGTACCACCAGATGTTCACACGTCGACGTTTCGAGGCAATCCATAGCTCAATGCTACATTGCTCCAACACCGAAGCCCAAGCCAAAGAGAAGGTGGAGCCTTTCATAAAGTCTCTCGTAAAAAAGTTTCAGGAAGCATTTTACCCGTTTCAAAACCTGTCAATTGATGAAATGGTTGTCGGATGGAAAGGCAGGTTTCGGCATCGTCAATATAATCCATCGAAGCCCAGCAAATTCCACATCAAGACTTACGGTCTGTGTGACAGCATCACCGGTTACGTTTACAATCTGCTTCCTTACTTTGGCCGAGACACATCCTTCAACACTGATATCCATCCTGATACTGATCACATGATCAAAATCTTTGACACTTTACTGGCACCAGTATGCAGAGGTCACCACATATACGCAGACCGTTTTTACACCACACACAATCTCATACGACACCTGCTTGATAATCACACTCACTTTACAGGGACAGTCCAAAAAGGAAGAAAAAATTTTCCGACTCAATTCAAAACTCAAAATCTCAAATTTCAAGATAAAAAATTTTACATGAACTCCAATTCTAGCATTTTAGCATGCAAATGGAAGGACAAAAAAGCCAGAAAAGAATGCCTGACCGTATCAACGGATGCAAAAGCTGCATGCGTTCAGGTCACGTCAAGAAGAAACAAGACATCGGAAAAACCAGAACAGGTGGCTCGTTACAATAACTCAATGAATGGTTGTGATCGGATGGATCAGTTAATTTCATATTATGGACAGTTCAACAGAAAAACCATCAAATGGTGGAAGAAATTATTCCACTGGATTTTGGAAATATGCCAGGCGAACGCTTTCATATTATTCAAGATGAATAACGATAATTGTGAAAAATGGAAGTTGTTGGATTTCAAGAAAGGACTAATTGACGGCTTCACTAAGGCTGCAGCTTGCAGTCTTGATCCTATAAATCTTGGACCAAACACTGTGCCTGTCAATCCAGTGATGAGAGTCTCCAAGGAGCAACACCTTATAAAGTATGTTGATAAAGACATAAGGTGTGTCGTCTGCAGTCGTCCAGATCAGCGCAAACGTACTCATTTTGTTTGCGCAACTTGTCCTGGGCAGCCACATTTGCATCCCAAAGACTGTTTTATGGCTTTCCATACCAAGCAGTAGTATAAGGAGTTTCTCATTTCAGTTTTTATTTAGATGTTGTAACTCTGTTGTAATTTTATTGTGAATTTTATGAAAAAAGTGTATTTCATTTGGATTTTTTACAATTTTCATGTGTTCCTAATAACTGGTGCCAGACTCATACAATGTGGATCAGTATGCCATAAGTATTATTTATTTTCAAAGACAATTGGATGTACTATATATATATGACAATCTAAATCTAAGGCCTCTAAAAGGATTTGGATTATTTTTTATCCCTTGGTGAGTCAAAATTTCATTGTTTTATTTTTCACTGCAAATTACACAACACATTGCATAATAGTACAAATTATACTTCAAATACAAACAATTTTGTTCAAATTTATTTTTTCTGCTTTCCTCATTCCATACTGAACAGATCCATATATAATATTTTAGGGTTATCTGTAGCTGTGTGTCTGTGGCAATTATTTTTTGTAACCCTATGTGTATTCCACTGAGACAGAAAAATGAGCTGTGGTCCCAAATGTAAAAGTCTGGCTTTTTTTCTTGGTAGTCAAAGAGTTAAGTGCCATGCACGAGCTGATGCTTTAAATTGACTAATCGAGCCAGCAGTCTGGATCATTTGGTCGATCCAAAAACCTCAGCTAGTCGCCAATTAATAATCCTACGATTTTACATTAAGCCTAATTTCTTAGTTGAGTTTGGTCGAGCCGAGTTGGTCTCCTAGACAGTACCGTTTTGCTTTTTGATCATAGTTTCTTTACGTCCATCCAACCCTCTCCGTCCTGGTCCACCCTCACCCCATGTTTGACATGTCAACTTCGCTGTCTTGTCCTGTGTCACGGTTAAGAAATCGAAAGGGGAGGGAAGGGCGGCATGGCACGGCCTAGCCAGCAGTGATGGAGCAGTTACGACGAATCCCCTTTTCCCAGTGCTATGCATGAGCTGATCCTTTAAATCGACCTAGCGCTCTGGATAGTTTATTCAATCCAAAAAACCTCAGCTCGTTGTGATTTACAATCCTATGCTTTAATTTGGACAGTTTGGTCGTGCCGACTTGGCCTAGCCTCCCCGCCCCCGCTTCAATTTTGACTTGCACAGCTTCACTGTCCTGTCTTGTGTCATGGTGTTAGCAATTCGGAAGGGGAGGGAAATGTGGCTTGACACTGCCTTCCTTTAAAGTTAGCGGAGTGATTACATCTCACTCACCTCACTCACTCTGTCTCCTGACCAATTTGGTCGTCGAGGAGACATGAGGACGATCTTGCTGCCAGACGTCACCATCCAATTGTCTTCAGCCGCACACAAAAATGTTGGGCTGTCCAGTAGGGTCCATTTCTTGATGTTATCGTACCAGCATTTTGTTAGTCTCCCTTTGCGTCTTCCTCCCTCCAAGATCCCTTGTAGTACTGTCTTGGCCAGGGTATCGTGGCAGGTGACATGGCCAAACCATAACAACTTCCTCTTTTTGATGGAAGTGAGGAGAGGTTCCTGGACTCCTGATTTAATTGTTATTTGTTCCTGGATGAACCTGTTAAGATTTTATTTCTTTCCAGGAAATATCATCGCATGCCAATTTCCGACATTCGGTGACGAGTTGAGCTTTTCGTCACCTCAGTCCTACGCTGAGTTGATATGAGTTGGGGCTTGCCAAAGATCGAGTTGGGATAGATCCTAATGATCTTTCATAAATTAGGTCGATTAAGCTCGAGCTGAAGACACCACTTAATCGGCCCACCATTATTTCCTTTCACCCCTATTGGACCTTGACAGACAGGTAAGTTTAATGCTTAACTCCTGAGTTTGTATTACAAAAAATTAAAAAACCATTGGAGGTGACTCAAGATTCAATCACATTCTATTGACTATGTACCTTTATTGTTATCATGAAGGACTGTTGTAAAAGTTCTGCAGTTTGACGTCATAAAGTAAATGAATGTCATAAGCAGTCAACGTTTTAGATTGTAGCAGCAATGATATACATTCTCTCTCTCTCTCTCTCATCCACACACACGCAAACATCTACTTGCACTTGCACATAATGTAGGCCTTCACCACCATACATCATAATAATATCATTAGCTCAATGTGATGGCCTACCGAAGCAATCCAGTAATAATGATAGGCTCAGAATATTACTCTCTCCCCTCTCTCTCTCTCACACACACGCACACACACTTGCACACAACATCACCAAACACAAGATTGTGAGCTCAATGCAATGCAAAGGCCTATTGAAGCAACTCCAACGCCTTATTAGGTCTAAAACAATATTACTATGCCTATTACTATTGTGCTCTCTCTCTCTCTCTGTCTGTCTGTCTGTCTCTCTCTCTCTCATATATACAAACACACACCTGCACAAAGGCTGCAACACACAAGCATGCAATCACCGAAACCAACATCACACTAGGCCTAGCCTCAAGGCCGCCCTTAAACAGGCCTAGGCAAATAGGCCTGCATAGATCTACCAGTACTATGCAGTATGATTCCTTTTTCATAGCCGGCTCGATAATCTAGTCATAGCGCGCTATGGTTGAGCCTCGCAAAACATTTATTTTCTCTCTCAATAATCGTAATCGATCTCTACATTTATGAAACAGCTGGATTCTTCTCATGACCGGCCCGAGTGGAGTTAGGCCACGATTCTTGGCCGATTGCAGCGCAGCCGCAGATCCTAGCCCAACACCAGCATTGCTATGGATATCCGCCGATCTGCAGACAACTTTCCACCCTGTTTGTTGTCAATTCGGCATTTGACCATTGATATTGGTTCAAATTTTCGTCACATTGTCGACTTTCTGTCATTCGTTATGAAATGCAAAATTTTGTTTCATAAAGTTGTTCAAATCAAATTAAAATGCCTTTTTAGTTTCGATTACGTTCATATTCTTATAACTACTGTTTCAAGTCCAACCACCATATGATATATGTTAGCCCAAAAGGCTCGGGTTCTAAAGACCCGACCACACCACTGTTTTCTCATTGGAAGTCACCGGGTTACTATTTAGCGTGATTTTACCCTGTCAGCCTTTTACTGGTTAAGCCATAGTTACATTACAGCAAGGACAAAAATGCAACATGAAAACAATGCTGAAATATCGCCCTCCAATGGTATAATAGAGAAGTATAAATAAATCATATTGACAATTAGGAAAGAAATTTAGGAAAGTACTAACTAACGCATGTGAAAAATTCTGATATTATAAAAAATCTGAAGAATGTAGCCTACACCCCTGATTCAGTCATCACCATCAAAAACCAAAAAAAAATGCAAATATGACAAAACAACAAAATAAACAGCAAGACAAAAAACAAATGATAAAGATAATGTTGCACTTGCACCATGCAAATGGCTGCCAATGCTTATTAGAAATTGATCTCTTTAAAAAAAAAAAACATTTTAAAAAACCCAGATAAATGACTATTTTTTGGTTATGGAGCAATAAAAGAAGAAAACAAAACAATAAAACTAAATCATCACATTCTTCACTATTACTGTAATTCAAAACTTCAACCATACGGAGGATTGCACACCCAAAATCAAGGTCAAATTTTGTTCTTCCAAATCTGTGAAAATTAGATACGGCGCAAGTATTCATAGTCCCCTACAGAAGTTTAGTCAGTGCATATGGGAAACAGATAGATCCAGGGTTTGATTGATGCAACATCAACATTTGATGATGAAATGATGATCACCATAATATCAGTATTTGTCCTAGCTCATTTTGTTTCTGCTTTACAGGAGTACAGTCCTAAATCTAAACATAAAACTCTTTTCCCAGGTTTACATATTGATTTTTAAACTACCATAAAGACAAACAATCACTCAAACCTACCTTTTGTGCAGTGGGAGAGAGGTAAACGAGATCTCTTTTGTCAAAGATCTCTGAACAGGCTTGGGATGTCACAGTTGCCATAAAATGGGGATCATTTTGTAAATACATCTGCATATATCTGTGAAGAGAGAAATAATACCTGATAATAGTAAAAGAAATGGGCAAATCACCCCTTACATCTGTGGCCTGAGGTACCCAAACCTAGGCCTATCCACATCACTCTTATTCACTTGAACCACTGCCACCACCACTAGATCTAATATCTAAAGAAATCCCCTGAAATTGCCCACTTCATCAAAAACAGAAAATATATCTGTTCTGGATATCAGAGCTGGGCCAACACAGACCTATGACCTGGGAATAGGTTCATCCATTCCATCAATTCTTTCTCTGTTAGAAACATGTCTACTTTCACTTTGTGAGCTTCAAAAGACAGTTCGACTCTTTCTTGACTTACTGACATGAGGGTTCCACTATTGTCTAGAGTTAGGGTAATTGTATAGAGCTTTTAGAAGCGCCAAACTAATCGGCAGTTGACAGCTTGTGGGTTAAGTAGTAGATCTTTTTCTTTTCTTTCAATCTTAAACCAAAAAGAATTGGTGTACTGTAATCTACTAGTTTTTGGATCAAATGCGGTAAAAGGAGAGCCTTTCCCAAGGATCAAACAACGCTACAGCCTCAAACTGAAACCTAGTGATTACAAGTCCCAACACCTTGGACAGCCACGCTGCCATACAATAATGAATGTAATAATACCTTGGATCTTGTAAGCAATTGGAGGAAAAAAACATAAAAAATGCAGTATGAAATGAATCTCCACCAAAGATGCAAAAACAGTTGTGTTTTTAATGGACATCAGTACATTTTGGAAATAAACAGGAACTGAGGGTCGAAATTATAGGTAGCTAGAAAACAGTTTTTTAAAGAATTTTTTTGTTTTTATTCAGTACCTGTAAACAGAGTGGTCCTCAGGACAGCTGGTAAAGTACAAGTGAAATGGCATCTGCGGGTCACCTCGGTTTATGCAATAAGAATCAAGCAGCTGTGTGGCTGTATTTTTTATCTCTCTGGAAGTCATATGATCAGTGTAGTCCATATCCCAAACCAGAGGGATGCCGAAGCAGAGAGAATTGGAAAGCTTATGGTTTTGCCATCTGTTTTAGAATATTTAAAATAAAAAAGATTTTTAAAAATGCTAAGATTCCTTTAATGAATTTATAAAAATGCTTCTATGCACTGGATTCAAAAACAATAAATTTATCATAACTACCTTTAAATCTATGCTATTAGGCAACTGATTCGTTTTATTTCAAAAGTAGCTGGCCCAACAATTACACGCTTCTGTAACTCTGGGGCAATTATGCCAAATGAAACATTATAATTGACTTGGAAAGCAAAGAATAAAAATAACAAGATGTACATATGTATACATTTTTCATAAAATTTGCACATGTTTTACATAATGTCTGGACAGACACTGGTCATATTGTTATCAATTTTGACAAATTAATGGTTTTATAAATAAATAAATAAATAAAAGCGCTTATATAGCACAGGTTCCACCCCAAAGTGCTCAGTGCAATTTTACAGCATTCCTGATAAGAACAATATAATATATGTTACATCAATACATTCGCCTTATTAATACACAAAACCAATAGTTCATCAAAACAATGTAAAGTCATATAAAAACCATTATACAAAATTCCATCAATAACTTTGTAGATTTAAATACATTAGAGAAATGCTTTCTTTATATATTCTGTTTTAGGTTCTTTTTAAATGAATTGAAGGAGGGACTAGTGTTGGTGGGGGGTACTAATACAAAATGAGTTTGTTAAATTATTTACATCTAGTTTTCTTGATAACAGCATACCATTAGATGACCTGAGAGAGTGATTAGGGACAAGTTCTTCCATAAAAGTTGGTGCCATGCTGTTAATTGCTCTGAAGGTGTAGCACATTACTTAAAAGTCGGTTTGATTTGCTATAGGCAGCCAATGAAGTTTTGATAATACTTGGGTGATATTACTGATATGTTCGTGAGTTTTGGTCATGGTTATTATTCTAGCTGCCGTGTTTTGAATCTTCTGCAGTCTTTGAATTACATATATTGAACAGCCAATTAGCAAAGCATTGCAATAATAAAATCTAGTAAGGACTAAAGATGTCATCAACAATTTACAGATGTCCTGATCTATAAGGGATCTTATTTTACTAATCATATGGATGCCAAAATTACATTTGATTACACTAAATACATGATCAACCACTGCAAGCTTGTTGTCTAGAGTAACACCTAGGTTTCGGACCTTTGCTGTAGATGTAATGTCGACGTCAAGGCCACAAACATTGATAATTTTTTAAAAGGTTTTTAGATTGCTTTGTGGTTTTAACAACTTTATTACTTCTGTCTTATATCCATTAAGCTTAAGTTTATTTTCGATCATCCATGCCTTGATAGGTTTCAGACATGCTTCTATTTTTGTGATAATTTCCATCTCATGGGTGGGTGGCAGAGGAGAATAAAATTGTGTATCATCCGCATACATTTAATAATTCAAACCAAATTACCATTCTTACATATTTACTACAATATGCCTATAGTTCATACAAAACATATGAAGAGAGAACTGCTGTGCTTTTCATAGGGCCTAAAGGGACTATTATGATGTGTACAAATTTCTTTATCATGAAAGGATACTCATGTTTTGAGACAGTTTTATCTGTAGTCGGCCTTCACTCATCCTGATCCAACCTATGTAAGTTTGTTGAGACTGGGTTCAGCCAATCAGGAAAGTACACTAGCAAACTATCATAGCACATTATCAAAGGTCATTTTCATCAATCTGGCCACTGACATCTACAGTTAGCTCTTTTTTCTCTATTCATCCTATCATCCCATAAGACCAGACTGAAGATTCAAATTTTGTGAAGAATTGTGGTGGAAATTAATGTTACCAATGCATTAAATAATAACAAATGTCAGTTTAAAGCGTCCTCATTTACAGAGCATCTGTTGTCGATTATGAACTGAAATTATACACAACAAAATAAATTTCATCAGAACTTCATTTCAATTTGACAGATATCCCAAATTTCAGAGATCCTGATTAGACAGACCTTACTGTCACCATCAACCAATGTGATAATGGCTAATTAAATAAATGACATGAACTGACAATTTCAAGTAAAAGTAAATGCTTACTGTGATACAATAGCCATGTGTTGATGCCTCAGTTCAACCCACAACTCATCGTTTTCATCTAGAAGACATTCTTTTTCAGTCACTTCATTGCCACTGGTGTTTTCATATCTAGTTGAAGACAAGAAAGAAAGAGACAGGAACTGAAAAGATTAAAAAAAAAAAGAAAAGCAAACAAAAAAAGCAAACAAAACTAAAATCAAAACAGCAAAACAAAAAGATTTTCTTCGGTCTTCTCTACTGATTTCTCTGCTCCATAATCCTAAAAATGGTGGGGTGTGACTGT